>CAUYPO010020277.1:0-17797 GCA_963574435.1 Cheirogaleus major | reverse complement strand
ATCCTTCATTTACATAATTACACAACCGGCACCTCCTGTGACCTGACCAACACTGCGCATGCTCGAGAGTTGTTTACAGCAAAATGACCACCGGATACGGGCGCCATCTTAGAATGGCGTTGCCGCCGCGCCCCACAGTTGGAGGCTGGGCTAGAAGTTGGCCAATGTTAGTCTTCGTGCGGGGCGCTGGGACAGAAACGAATGACCCCACGCAAGGAGGGCAAGCGGCCCTCAAGTCTCCAAGCAGGCTCCCAGGCAGGCGACCCCTGCACCTGCCCCCGGGCTTCCTGAGCCCCTCCACAGCTCACAAGCACCGTCCAAATGCATCATGTGAGGGCATGAATCAGGCAACCAGCACATTCCCAGTCTGTAGCCACTGGGAGCAGGGACGTGCCTCGGGAAGGGATCTGGAATTACAGCTCTAGCTCGTTTGCTGTGATCTGAGCAGATTTTAGCCTCTTGCAACCGCCACGCAATTTGATCTTTTGCGTCTAATCCAGACTTTGAAGTGAGACAGAGCTTTTGTTCAAATTCCGGCTTCGCCCCTCACAGGATGAACAAGATAACCCATCTTTCTGTCTCCATTTTTATACAGAATGAGAGCAAGAAGCACCTACTTTACAGGATTATCGTGAGGCTTAGCAATGAGTCCTATAAAATTCTTGGCCCAGAATCTGTGTTCAACAAATTACCGGCGCCTCTGTGCCTCTCACACCTATCTGGCGCGACTGCCCCTCGTCCCTATAACTCAATGTGTCAAAATCAAATTTGTTTACTTCTTCCCAAACAGATTTGTTTCCCAATTTTCCTTTTCTGCAATTTTTCCATCTTCCTTTCTGCGTAAACTTGGCTCTCCCTGCTCTCTGTCTCAGACCTGTGCATTTGGTGAGTCGAAAAGCCGCTCGCTGCTAAGCCCAGCCGCGCTCACGGCGGCTCTCCGTGTCCAGACTCACCTTCATGCTGCTGCCGCCAGAGGGATTGTTCTAGAACGTCACTTTCAAACCGTGTACAACAGTCCTCCGTGACCTCCATGGCAGGGTCCAGGGCCACTGTCAGGCCTGACGGAGGGAGCTCGTGTCTGCCTGGAGTCACGCGGCGGCCACGCACTGGCTTTCACAGAAGCAAACCTGGCGATGGACATAGGGCTGAGCTGAGGATGCCAACCCTCTGCTAAGAAGCCAAACCAGGGCAGGGCAAGTCCAGAGGGCCGGCAGCACCAGAGTTAGGATCCGAGAGAGGGTAGTGTCCTGGGGAAGGCAGCGAGGGTCTGAAAGGGGGCAAGAAATGTGTGTGAGAATTTGTGTTCCTCCTACCCACGAGTCACTCCTTTGTTCCTGCCTACAGAACCCTGGTTTTCCTCTGGGGAACCACCACCCCTCGTTCTCAGACAGGAGCTCAGATGGGTCCCCAGAGGGGACCAATCGGGGCAGATATTCCCTCCCGGGCAATGGTGTGCATTCAGGAACGGGCCTGGGACCCAAGAACATCTAGCCTAGTGAACGACAAGACACGTTTCCTCGTTTTATTCTTCCCAAATCTCAGGACACGCAGGCAGACGAGCTGGCCTTGGCCTAGACACGGAGCGCAAAGTCCACACAGAAGACAGCATCCGAGCGAGGAAGACAGTCTGGGCCCTGACGACTCATTTCGCCTCTGGATTAAACAGTACCTTGGGAGACACCCCTGGTTTTGCCTGAGCCAGTGATTTGGGTTTTCTGTTACTGCTCCTCCCTGAATCCTAACTGGCAGACAAACCGAAAAGCCGTGCAAGGTTTTGCTCACGGCGTTCGTGTCTGCGGACGTCCGAGCCGGCATCTGCAGCGCCTGTTTGTGACCACCTCGCCCGGCCCCGCTGGCGTGCTGAGTCGCCGGGGAGCGGCTTTCCTTGAACGGCGGTGACCCTTGGTCAGGAAGGACCCGTCACTCGGTGAATCAGGAACAAACTACCTCAATTTTGATTTGAGCCTTTGCTCACCTCTGTCGTCACCGTCTGCATCGGCCGGCTCTCCCTTTCCCCTACAAACTCAACCAGCCCTTTAAGGTGTGAGTCACTCACTTGTCCACAGGAGTTTGGTGGAGGGGAACATCTCAACAGTGCATCAAATCAGCTGTTCCCCGCGGCACCTGCTGGGCACTGCTGCTGCATGTACGATTTCCTCCTCTCTCTTCAGGACTGCATTGCTACGCATCAGTTAGGCATTTTTATTATATTTAGCTACCTCTCCCACAAGCATCCGGTCAGATTAAAAACTCTCTCAGGGCGCGGCCTGCATGGCCACCTTTTGGGTACCGAGTGTGAACGTCCCATAAAGGGCACCCAGCGCGATTGGTGGAGCAGCTACACGAAGAACCTTTGTTCAAAGGTGTGTCCTGTTCCTACATTAAGGAATTATCCTAACACTTATAACTTTGTAAACTATCATGCAAACGTCTTCTCTTTTAAGAAATGTTGCTCAGAATGCTGTCTTGTGGAACACTACCAGCCGCACCTAGAGGTGTACAAATGGTAATTATATTTTCTCAGTTTCCAAGAGAATTTCCTCAATTCTCTTTCTTTCTTGCTCTCCCTCAACACACACACACACACACACACACACACACGCACACACACATTTATGGATGTTGATCATCTGATAAAGAGCTTTTTCTCTATTTTAATGTTTACTCCAATCATTTTTTGAAGGCTTTCTTATAATAAATCTGATATACAGCACAATTTTTGAGTCATCTACAAATACTGATTGAAACATTCAAGATTGGATGATCATGACTTGGTTTATTTTGGCAGTGCCTTCTCATGTTGCACGCAAGGGGGAAGAGAGTCATATTTTACGTAGTGACATTCTTCACATTTGTGCAACAGGATTAAATATGAATGAACACTTCACCATGTACAACAAAGAGTACTATGACTTTCAAGGGCTCCGCTAACCAAATATGCCTGAGAGCCCTTGTTCTAGACCGAATAAACTTGGTATTCGCAGCGGAGGTGTGAGGGGGCCCTGAGGAGTTTAGGCAATGATCCATGGGCAAAGGAATTTTAATGTGAAATGTGTACATTTAAAAAGCAATTACTTGTGATTGTATAAACCAAATCCATTACGATATAGACTAATCCATTAGGCAACTTCTATATTCTTAGCTTTCTCATCTCCGAACCAACATATATATTTTTTTAGTATAGTGATTAAAAGCCCAAAACATGATGGTTGGAGGCCGAGGTTGTTAAAATGCTATCTGACCCATTATTTTGTCAGAAATACTTCTCTCAGGCAATAGAGCGATCCTAGCAGAAAAACATTTCCTCTGAGCATTTCCCTGTTATCTTCTAGGCTTTGTCAAGTATCTGTGCTCATAAACTTTCCCTTGGGTTTTTTTTTTTTTTTAAGAATGAGGGCAGTATAATTTCTTCATTTCTTCAGACTGTGTTTGCATAGTGTGGTGCAAACACTCGCGTGCAGTGGAATAACGTCTATTCAGATTGCTGACTTAAAGTGCTGCAGAGGACGGAGCCCTGGGACCGCCCGACCTCAGCTGTGTGTGTGCTGAAGTCGAGCTTGTCGGGTCTCCCTAGGGAGAAGACACAATGCACATCACAGAGGCGCCCAGTTGCTCTGCGGAGCAGGCACACACAGAAAGTCCCTGCAGGTGTCCTGGTCATGCGACTAAAGCAGACCGGCTACTTCCTAGGATTTATCCACCCGCTCACCTCACCCATCATCCCGAATCCTTGCACATCTGGATGTGTAAACAAAGTTTAGAAAACCTGGGGCTGTGTCATGAGCAGACATGTCCTACTTTTTTTTTTTTTAACAGTAAGAAAACACTGTGACCAAGAAAATTTGTAGTCATGCTGTTCCAATAGCGATTCAATGCCAGCTTTTTAAAGCAGAAATGAATCGCCCAGACGTTTTAAAGAAATTTCTCCCCTCCTGTAGCAACTAATGGGAAAGGAACCGTTCTTGGTCACTATTTGTCATTCATCCATTGGACAAACATTTCTTGAAAATGCATTCAGTTACTCTCAGTTATGATTCTGAGCAGGAATTCAGAGTCAGGCTGACAAGAAAACAATTTCAGCCAGTATAGAAATGTTCTGTGGGCCAGGCGTAGTGGCTCATGCCTGTAATCCTAGCACTCTGGGAGGCCGAGGCGGGAGGATCGCTCAAGGTCAGGAGTTCAAGACCAGCCTGAGCAAGAGGGAGACCCCGTCTCTACTAAAAATAGAAATTAATTGGCCAACTAAAAATATATATAAAAAATTAGCCACGCATGGTGGCGCATGCCTATAGTCCCAGCTACTTGGGAGGCTGAGGCAGGAGGATCATCACTTGAGCCCAGGAGTTTGAGGTTGCTGTGAGCTAGGCTGACGCCACAGCACTCTAGCCCGGGCAACAGAGTAAGAATCTGTCTCAAAAAAAAAAAAACAAAAAAGAAATGTTTTGTGTAGTGATGTGTTTTTAGTGCTGCACTTCATAAGACCAGTGAGACAGATGCCCCACAAAGCAACATGGCTTTTATTCATTTGGGAGAGGAGAGCTCTTGATAGTATATTACAATGATTTTGCCCCTCATGAAACAGATGCTTTGAATATTTGTCCCGCCCAAAAGTTTTTGGTTTTCCTTCTTTTTTTAATGGTATGCTTTTGCTTTTAGTTGTGTTTTAATATGCAGGAGTCTTTGTTGGTTTTAGTGGGTGGCTTGCCTGTGGACATTCCTCACTGTGTGCTTAAATGAATTCCAGCGGAAGGTAAGGTCTGGGCTGGTTTTCTTCCCTCTTCTGTGGTTGATCTTTATTAGTCCCTAAGCTTGTGTCATTCATTTTAGAGTCATTAGTTAGAATAAAAACAGAAACATTTTCGTTTGAAAGCACACAGAATTATTTCATGTAAAATTTTCAGCTAACTCTTCTTGCTGCTGCCTGAAACAGAGCAGCCCTCAAACCCCCAAGCAAAACTTCTTTTTAAACACAACGAAGAAAAATATTTCAGTTCTTCCGGCGCCAGATACAAAGAAAAAGAGTGAAGAAGAGCTGCTCCCAAATGCTTAGCTTTCCCGCAGGCCATAGTATCTGCTGCCATTGCAGAGTTTAAGTTTTAGCCACCACGTGTTGGTATGCAAATCATTCCGTTCTCTTTACAGAGCACATTAGTATTCATTATCTATTTGACCCTCACGACTAAAAAATAGTAACAGTATTAATAATAATGCCTGTGTTGTCAGCCAATGGCCCTGTCGTATGGAGAAGTTGATACAAAGAGAAACCAGGTCAATAGTGTCGGTAAGGAATGGCAGCAAGAGACAGACCAGGACTCGCAACCGCACCTCCCAGTGCTAAACCCGCACCCTGAGCCAGACTCCTTCTCTACAGGGCCACGGAAAGGCTGCAGAAGGGAGTCTGGAAGCTTCTGAAGCTTCGGAGCAATCCAACATTAAAACCACAGGTCGGTGTATAAAGCAAGAGCGCCTAACTCTGCACTTCTTATCCTTGGCCTCATCGTCAGGGACCCTGGGCTCACTGCTGCTGAAATCTTTCCTTTCCTGAAGCCCGCAGGCACACGCGGGCTGTGGCTTCAGCTAGCTGTGCTGTTGGTTGCTTATTTGTCCTTCAGTGTCTGGTTTAGAACCATCAACCACTCTGCTCTGAACACCACCACCTACTTGTTGTTCCCAAACATCCCTCCCTTCTCTTCCTCCACAAGGCCCACGGCTCCAGGGCTGCCTGAGGCCCCTTCTGTTGGGATCACTCCGGCAACACTTCTTTCTCCTCTGACCCGGCTACTCGATGCTCATGCTTAAATTTCAGTGCATAAAACTTACCATGTAGCTTATAAGTGCTTCAAAATCTTATTTCTATCCCCCCACATGGGACAATGATATGCAACTGATGGCCCTCACATTTGTAACCCCCCAAAAACCCATGTTCTCATTTTATTCCTTAATGTCTAATATGTGAAATCTGTGGGAGATAAGATGAAAAGCAGGGTGGAAAACACACAAAATCCCCAAAGCACAGAATATTGGAAGGATATTGTATCTGTGAGACTAGTGTTTCTGTATATTTCTTAGCAATAACATTTTTTCCCTCATATGGAAGCAGACAAGGAACCCTAGTTGTGCCGTTGCTAAGCCTCACTCCTCTGGCAGGAGGGTTTGATGGGGGACCCCGGGCCTCAAATGCTGCTCTTAACCTCGGGGGACCCTCTTGCTTCACCAACCCAGGTTGAAATCTGCTGACTTAAGGCAATCTCCACATTTTATGTTGGAGGAAACCGAAGTTCTGAAAGCTTTAGTGACTAGTTCAAGTTCACGTAACTAACAGGTGGCAGAACCAGAACCAAACTCCACACCCCTTGAAGTCCTAGCCACGGGAACCTCCTTGCGCCACATGCTGTGACTCAATACATTCCCCAGAGGACCTCTCGGGATATTCCTTCACTACTGATGGCAAGAGAAATATGTTCCTTAACTCGCTTACTCCGGGCGAAACGGTCACGGTATGGGGGAGTCTAGAATCCGGAAAAGCCCGGACTTGGCCCCAACTCTGCGTCCCATCCGGCCTGGGCCTGGGCCCGGGGCCTGGGCTGGCCAGCGCGCTCCGGTCTCGCCAGATGTCCTGCTGCTCCCGGTGCAAACTTCTGGGTGGTCCCCGGGCACCGCCCCCACCGAATGCTCCGCTTTGGCGCCATCGGTCTGCGAATTTCCCAGAGATGGGAGCAGGTCCCCCCCCCCCCTCCGCGCCAGCGTCGCCTGAAGCCGGGAGCAGCTGCGCGCCCGTCCCGTCCGGACGCCCAGCCCTGCTGCCCTGGCGCGCGGTGCCCGAGCGCTCACGGTGGCCCCGCGAGTGTCCCGCCCCGCCGGTGCGCGGAGGTCGCAGGTCCGCCCCTCTCCCTGTAGCGGGACTCTACCGAGCGCCCGCCGGGCAGATCAGCTCTTGCTCCACCGGGTGAAAGAAAAGAGGACGGTGGAAAAACCATCGTGACAGCTGGGACGGAGAGAGACCCCGGTTCAGCGCCAGCTCTCCCCTGACCTCCGACTTCCCACCGCTGATGCCGTTGCAAATGCTGCCAGTTGCGCCCGAACCCTTCGCTGCTGTTCAGCTGAAGTTCAAATTTAACCGGGTGTCCTGCGTTCTCCTTACTATGCCTGGCGCCACTACCTCGCCTCTTCTCCAAGCTGCGCTTCTCCCACTAGTGGTACCGACCTGGTACCGTCCTGGTACCGTCCTGGTACCGTCCGCTGCAGAGAACCACGACTCCGAACGTTGCCTTCTTCCCTCCAGCCGGTTCCCCTGCGCTCGGGTTGGTTCCGGCCGTTCCCGCTCTGCCACGTACGAGCTCTGTTAAGGTGAAACTGTCTACTGTCCAGCCTGGGCAACATAGCCAGATCCCATCTCAAAATAATAAAATAAAATAAATAAAGATAAAATCTAAGAGAAAGTAGAAATGGTAAAATATTTTGTTTTACTGGTAGCTAACCTGCAAAACTATAATAGCCTATAAAAATCCCATTATTTCTAAATTTGAAGCAAAATATTTTAATTCAATCCATCTCGGCCAGTCCAGTGTTGCTGCCATTTGAACAGAGGCGAGGCTGTGCTTACCTTTGTTGCTGGTATGGCTGTTACTGAATGGAAAGAGGGATAGAAAAGCAAGTGAGCAAAACAAGGGGTGTTGCAGTTGCTGCAGAGGAGAAAGTCACTGTCTACTACTATCATTTTCCAGTAAAAAATTCTCGAGTGGCTCCCCACACCCTGAGCATTACTCAGGATGCTGGTTGGTGCCTGAGTTTCCTGTCCTGCAGAACCCACCTCACCTCTGCCTTTCACCGGATGCTCCAACCTTTGGATTTGTTTGGAGTTCCTGAAACACACTATGCTCTCCCACACCCACGTTGTCACCTCTGTCTGGAACACCCTGTGCCTGTGTCTCTGTCTGCCCACTCTTCCTGAGGAAAAAGCTTCCTCTTCCAGGAAGCCCTCCCTGATTCCTCTGGCAGATGTGTACCCTTACACATGCCTCCACTGCAGCAAATGCAACATGCCTTGTTTTGCTCACTTGCTTTTCTATCCCTCTTTCTATTCAGTAGCAACCATACCAACAACAAAGGTAAGCACAGCCTCACCTCTGTTCAAATGACAGCAAAACTGGAATGGCTGAGATGGATTGAATTAAAATATTTTGCTTCAAATTTAGAAATGATGAGATTTTTGTAGGCTATTATAGTTTTGCAGGTTACCTACCAGTCCAACAAAATATTTTACCATTTCTACTTCTCTTAGATTTTATCTCATCTATTTTATTTTATTTATTTTATTTTATTATTTTGAGATGAGATCCTGCTATGGTGCCCAGGCTGGTCTTGAATTTTTGGGCTCAAGTGATCCTCCTGCCTCAGCATTCTGAGCATCTGGGACTACAGGCTCATACTCCCACGTTTGACCCCATAGATTTTAAATCCTAAAATGCTGAGAGACAAAATGAATTTTCTATCCCAAATAATGATGGCTGATTACAGCGGAGGGAATGTGTGTGCAGCACCCCCGGGCCGGTGCAGAGTGTGGTTAAGCGGTGATCCTGTGGGCCACCCCTGGTGCTCTGGCCTCACCGTGGCACTGGCGTGCCCGGAATTAATAAACAAAACTAAACAGGGGAGACGTCCTGCCCCAGGACGAAAACCCGCCAGCCTGCTCTGCGCCTCCTGCCACCTCCCCGTCTTGCCAACACTGGCCTCACTGCTTCTCGGGGTCGCTCTCCCTTCCCCCTGTCCTGCCTACGCCCACCGCCCCTCTGCGAGAATCCCCCGTGGACATCCCGAACCCAGGCCCTGCCGTCTGCACATTTTCTGAGCACCTCCGATATCCGCTTTTGTCCCGCAGTGGGATTTAAGATCTCTAACTTGACCTTCTGGAGATGGCCTGGTTTTTATTGTCACTGAGCAGGCACCATTCATGTAGACCTGCATTTTGTCCTTGTCCTCACCCTGGGCAGTGTCTGGACCCCAACCCTGCCTGCCCTGCCCACGGAATCGCGGGACCCTGCCCCATCCTCAGGACCCTGGGCGGACTGTCGCTGTCTAAGACCTCCATCCTATTATTTCCCAGAATGACAGCAGTGAGCAAAGACACCTATTTCAAAGAAGCACAGCTCGTAACCTTCTTCTAGATAATATTTATATCTTCTCAGGTGCTCAATTACTCAGATAATTTTTAAGCTACATTTCCCATGATAAATTTTGTACCTGTGAGTATCCTATTCTCTCCTCCTGAAAGGCTTTTATTCCTAACTTTTAGTGAAGGTCAACCCTGCAAGCTTTGCTAGAAACACCGCCTCCAGGGCCGCTTTATGCATTCCCTGTGGTGGACAGTGTGAAGGTGTAGAGAGGAAAAGGCCCGTAGCTCCAGACAGATGTGGCTTCAGAGCCCCAAATCTGGCAGGTACTGTGAGGACGACTGGTCACTGCAACCCTCCAAGGATTCCCTTTCGGTCGCCCATCTCTGAATGCGGTCTACACTATGGAGCTGTCTTGTAAGTTTGCTCCGAGTTTGCTCTTAGATATTGCAAAAACTATGCGATATCTAAGCCATCTTAGCATGATGTCTAGTATGGAATTATTCGCAATAAACACTAGTTAAGCCCCCTATAGTCCATGTGCACGCATGTTTTATTCCACTTTCACTGTAATTCAGTGTGTATATACGATGTCCTTCGTCTCTACCTCCACAACTTTGTGCACGCTTTGGAGGCGGATCCAGTTTGAGTGTGGCCGGAGCAGAGCACAGGCCAAGCCCATGCTCGTTGACGTGGCTTGGTTCATAACCGTGGCTTTCAAGGTCTTAATCAGAAAGAACGAGTGGTTCCTAGAATTTCAGCTCTGGGAAAGCCTACTAGGGGAGACGAGAGAGATCTCTGGACAAGAAAAACAATTTCAGTGGTTCTCAAGTCATACCGTTAAGAAGCTACTGAAACCTGGTATGTCGTCACCTAAAATGTTCTCTACTCAGACAGGACGTGGGAAGGGGCTGCTCCCTGAAACTTTAGGACCCGTCTGTATTTAATTCCTTCACCCGGATTCTAAGTCCACCTCTTTACATTTGCTCTGGTCAGAACATACTGTGTTTCCCCGAAAATAAGACAGGGTCTTATATTTAATTTTCCTCAAGAAGATACCCCGGGGCTTATTTTCAGGGGATGTGTTATTTTTTTTTAAGTACGGTACAGCCATCTACATTTATTCAAATATAGTTAAGTCGTCTTCTTCTGGAACATCATCATAACTCTCCAAACCCCCAATTCCATCCTGAATTTCTTGTGACTCTATTTCCTTCAGAACCATCGGCCCCGATCTCTCCTGTCGAGCCATAGAGCTGTCACGGGGCAGATGAGAAGGGCTGCTCGTTTTCTTGACCGCTCTGCGACGAAATGCATGGGTTGTGCAGATGCACTGTGTAGCCACGCCCATCACTAGGGCTTATTTTCGGGGTAGGGCTTCTATGGCGCAAATGCTTACAAATCCTATTGGGCTTATGTTATGGGCAGGGCTTATTTTTGGGGAAACACGGTACGTACAAAGAATGGAGAAAAGTGGTGGATTTGAAGCTGGGAGCTGCTTTGCATTGCTTTCCTCTGCCTTTTCTGCTGGAGAACCTCCTGAGATCTGAGAAAACACAGGGTGTGTTTCTCAAGAAGTAGTTTCTTGCACGGGAGCATAACTTTTACTTCTTTTAAGAGGCAGATCCCTGACGGCCTCCGGCATGGGGTTTCCAGTTGTCCAGCCCCAAGCCCTGCAAGTGCTCCCATCACCAAGGCTCCCAGCACCTCTCTGGGCACAGCCTTGTATACATCTTCATTTTCCAGGTGGCATTTTCCAGGGCTACAGTGGTTTTTCACTGATACTCATTTGTGAGTCAAACATAAAATCCCTGTTTTCATACCCAAAGTGCTGGCGCTGTTGTCAGGGAGCCTGGCCCGGGCTTTGTGCAGCTGACAGGAGGCTGCCAGATGGCGGTGGCTGCAGAGGCTTCGGTGCGCCCAGCCAGCGATGTTGGCGAAATACCGAAACTTTGCATGGAACCGCCCTTTCACGGCGCTCTCGTCCATTGTCATCCCGGGCATCGGATTTGTTTGATCTCTGTGGTGGGCGAGTCTGGATTGATTGTTCATGATTCATTATTCCGCCCCTGGCCGGTTGGCAGCAGGATTCAAAGCCTTTCGCACTCGTCCATAATGCCCGAGAGCCCAGTGCTCGTGTTCTGTGGGGGAGAAATTCTCTCCGTCGGGGGTTCAATCAGAAGCTTTCTTGAGCATTCACTGTGCACAAGGCAAGCTCCTCGGCGCTGGGCAGAGCTCCGAGCGGGAAGGAGTCTCTGCCCTTGAAGATGTTCCCCGGTGGAGGGGAGGTGGACCCACAGGTAGGAGACAGCGTGCTCCGCAGCACTACCGTAGTCCGCAGGACTATGTGGAGTCCCACCTGCACGGCTCAGGCCTACCTGGCCCCTTCATGCTCAAAGGCTTCCTTAAGAAGATGACGATGAGAAGATGAGAAAGAGCAGAGTTGAACCGGCCATCGCCAGGCAACACTGTGAACTTTCCTGGGAGGGAGAGTAGGAGAGCCAGAAGGAGAGCACTTCAGGATGAAAGGAGCAATTGACCATGCCCCGCCTTCTTCTGCGGCATCTAGTCTCAGTGCCCCTCAGCCGCGTTATTGGCAGGGCTTCAGTATTTGTGAAACCGAGCTCGGTTTGAAGACTCAGTGGCATTCTGGAGCCCCAGGGAGCTAAAGCTCCCCCCGCCCCACCTGCTGTGCACTGCCACACTGGCCCCCGATGTCCACACACGTAGGTCCCCGTAGGACCATCGCCAGAAGCCTCCAGCATCCAGCTCAAGCCTCGGGTGTTGGTCTAGACTAGTGGTTCTTACACTTTTCCTCTCAGGGCTTCAGTAGACTCGAAAGTGATTGAGGACCCCAAAGAACTTGAGTTTCTATAGGTTATACCTATTGAGACTTACCATATTAGAAATCAACACTGAGAAGTGTTGAAAACACAAGAGCACACAAGCACACATCCCATTCATTGCCAGAGCGATGATGTCATCACACGCTAGGTAGCTTCTGGAAAATTCCACTGTGCACTCATTAGAGAATGAGACTAAAAATGGAAGATAATGTCTTAGTTTTATTATGAAAATAATTTTGTCTTCATGAATCAAGTAAAAGTGTCTTGGAGACTCTCAGAGGTTCCTGGACCCTGCTCTGAGAAACGCTGACGTAGACCCACTCACCGAGCACGCCGGGGCCAACCCCTGCAGTGGCTGTCGCTGGCAACGTGACTTACTCCTTCCATGGTCCTCATCTTCCCGTCTGTCCAGTTCAAGTATCCAGTTCGTCACTTTCTAGATTCATCTGCCCTTCTTTTTTTTAGTGCTCAACTCCAGGTTGTATTGTTCAATCGAAGGTTTCTCATATTCGATGTTTCCAATAATGGCAAACAATAATGACAGAGTGAAGAACAAAAGATGAAAATAATAATTCCCGTGAGACTGTGCTCTGTTCATTTGCCCTCCTTGACGCTATTCTTAGTCCTGATTAAGGTTTGGTTTCTCAGTGTTAATCCTTGGCCTCATAGATGAATTCTTACTGAAGATTTTATTGAGATACCATTTATGGGCCATAAAATTTACCCTGTTAATGAGTACACTTCAGTGGTTTTCAGTGTATTCATGGAGTTGTGTAACCATCACCACTATCTACTTTTAAAACATGTTCATTACCCCCCAAAACAGCCTCTACCCACTAGCAGTCGCTCGCCACTCATGAAGGAAATCACACAATACGTGGTGTTTTGTGCCTGGCTTCTTTCACTTAGCATACTGTCTTCAAGGTGTATATTCAGTATATATCAGTACTCTATTCCTTTTTGTAAATGAATAATATACATCTTATGATGTGCCACGTTTTGTTCATCTATTCATCAGTTGATGGACAGATGAGCTGTTTCTAGCCGGGAGCTTCAGGAAAACTGGTGTTATAAACATTTATATAAACAAGTTTCCGTGTGGACACACAGTTTCATCTCTTTCAGGCATACATCTAGAGGTGGGATTGCTGTGTCATATGGTAGCTCTATTTTGAAGAATGGCAGAACTGTTTCCCAAAGTGGTTGCACATTTTACATCCACATTACCAGCAAATGAAGGTTCTAATTTTTTCATATCCTATTACTGTCTGTGTGATCATAGTCATCCTAGTGGATGTGGAATAGTAACTTATTATGGTTTTTATTTGCATTTGCCTATGGATGAATAATATCGAGCATCATTTTATGTGCTCATTGGCCATTTGTATATCTTCCCTGTAAAATGTCTATTCAGATCCTTTACCTCTTAAAATACGTATGTTTTAGATATAGGTACCTTATGAGATATATTATTTGTAAACATTTTATCCCATTCTGTGGATTGTCTTTTCACTTATTGATGCTGTCCTTTGAGACGTAAGTATCTTTAATATTTTACAAAGTCCAGCTCATTAATTTTTTTCTTTATTGCCTGTGTTTTGGGTGTCATATCTAAGAAAACATTGCCTAACCCAAACTCACAAAAACTTACTCCTATGCTTTTTCTAAAAGTTTTATGGTTTTATCTCTCACATTTAGGCCTGTTTTTAATTTTGCAGTAATTATTGCTTATGCAGTGACATGCGTGAAGTGGGAGTCCATCCTCATTCTTTCCCAAGTAGATATGCAGGTTACCCAGCACGAATTATTGAAAAGACTATCCTTCCATCATTTTTTAGGTAAATTTTTGATATTTTCTTTCCTGCTTTGTCTGTTTAGAATACCTTGATAACATCTCGAACTAGGCAAGCCTTCACTCTCTCCCCTTCTAACCCTTACCTTCCTCGTTAGAGCTTCCCAGTCTACTGTGAGAGAGGGCTGGGCAGCCTTGTCGTCAAGGTACACTGAGGAAGCTCTTCTGCTCTTCAAGACGTCTGGGACACAGACCACTGGCAGTGGTCCTGCAAATGTGCAGGCAGAGAGTGTGTACGGGACTTCAAAGTCTGCAGAAACAAATTCTCGTTCACCTCTTCTTTAATTGACTGTGTAGATCAAGTAGATCTCCCCAGTTTTCTTATTTTAAAAATATGGGAATAATGATGAAACAGGATTGTCAATATACCCAATCATTGGCTATTTTGCAATATTCACATTCGTATTGTGAGAATAGAATTTTTTAAAACAGAAAAGTAACTGCCTCAGGGTTTGGCATATAGTATGCAATTCGTGCTATTTTCCTTATTTTCTTCTTGATATTATTTTAGTTTTAGAATGTACAAAATGAAAAGTTGAAACACTGTTGCATTCAACCAGAAGTGTCTCTGTGGGATTAATCAGTTCCTGTCGTTTGGAAATTTAGATGTATTTGGAAGAGAAAAACCTAATAATTGCTAGATGGTATTGAGTGGTTATTGTGGACCAGGTGCTTGGCTAAAGATTTTACGTGAACTTTCTTATTTAATCCATACAACTGCTCATGAGGTAATACTATAACTACCTCCACGCCTTCCAGTGAGGACAATGAGGCTTTACAGAAGGTGCTAAATTGCCAAAGGTCACAGTTTTAATAAGGTAGAGCTGAGTCATGACCAGGAAGTTTGATTGAAAAATTTGCCTTTTTAATCATTGTACTCGAAAGTTGTAGGAAACTACTCATCCAATTTTTCTATGCTGTTCGTAGTTCTATATTTATACTATAACATATTTTGGGGTTATGGGATTTATTTTTTTTTTTGCAAAAGGGGAGAGATGCTGTCCAATAAATAACAATGTTTATTTTTGCTTTGATTCATGCTAAATTAAATTGAGAAAAAGAAAAAAGCACTGCAGGACACTTACCTTGAAGGACACACGGGAATGCCTGAGTGCATATCCCCAGTTAGGAAAGATGCAAGGCTGATTGATCACTCACATCTGATTGGAACTTGGGACCGTGGATTCCAGTAACAAGATTGAAGGATGCGTGATCATCACTGAGTCACCACAGGGCCAGGACTGGCTTTGATGGAGAAAACTGATGTCTGCCAGCAATATGGAAGGCTCTTCAGATTCATAGATCAACACTAACACAATGTCTGATCTCCTTGTCATGAATTTAGAGCAATAGAATTCATAGAAGATTAGATGGGGAGTCTGCCAGGGCCCTCCCAGTGGCTGGTTGACTATAACATTTTGTGTTGGGTCGGTGGGGGGTGGGGGATGGCTTTGGCAGCATAAGGAATCTCCACAGACCCGACTTCTGGGAGAATCAACAAATGGTTCTTGAGGTCAGTGTGGAGGTCGGGAGCCTTACCGCTAGAGAAAAGCCCTGCGTGCAGTTTAGCTGAATGGACTAGAGCTTCATGAGGCCACAGCTGTGAAAGCAGGGCCACACAACAGCAGGGCCAACTTTTAGGAGGAGGTGTCACCATGAACCTGAGAAGGAGAAACAACCAGGTTGTAAGGACTCCTAGCTGCCCAGGGGAGCACTCATACCTCACCTGAGAAGGAGAGAAGGTGACTGCAGGCCACCCTCATAAGTGATGCTGTCCAGGTTCAGAAGTCAGTCTTCTGATCACTCCTTCTGTAACTGGCCAGTGGGAGCTAAAAGGCAGACAGAGCTTTGCACATAAGGTGTCCATTTCAGTGTTATTTATCATGATGAAAAATTGGAAATAGTCCCAATGCCATCGTAATGGAATATTTGAATAAATGATGATTTCATCATATGATGGATATTATGCAACCATTACAGTGAGGGCTATAAAGAATTTATTGGTACTTTCTGATGGAATGTTGAATGATAAAAGCATGATGCAAAGTTATATGTACAATGTGATTAAAACTATGAAATTATACATTAACCTCTTTTAAAAAAAATAAAGTAGTTGTAGTTACATGGACAAGATTTGAATTCAAAAATCTAGAAAACAGGCCAAGAAAATAAACAAAAAAGTAAACATTTGACTGTGTATTTATGACATTAATTGAAGAAGGAAAAGGGATGATAGAGTGAGAGAATGTCAGGGGTAGATGAAATCTTAAAGTTCATCACTAAAACATATGAAATTTTGGCTGCAGAAACTGAAGCCCAAAGAGAAGTGCTGTGTTGTTGATTCACTTAATGAAAGAGCTGGCGTTGAGATTTGGATATTGTGCTCCCACAGATTTGCTTTTCTAAACTTGAAAGGTTTTTCCACTTTCACTGACGTGACCACCTCTCCCCCTCCCTCCCTTCTCCTCAGCCGCCACAGACCCATCAGGGCCCTGCGATGCTGAGTTGAGCTGAGAAACTTGTGCGCGTCCAGCGATCTCACTGTAACTCTGCTACGCTTACTCCAATGGAAGAATATATATCAGAGCACAGAAGGACTGAAGATAATGTTATAAGGTGGCTATTCAGTTACATGGTTATTATTTAAGAATGTATCTGAAATAGGAATAATTTGTTATTAGTAACACATTACTTTATATCCACCTCACAACTCGTCTTAACACAGATTTTGTGGTTGAGAGCTACTCTTTAGGTCTCATGGTACCTTTCACCTGAGATCTGACTACTCTCTTAGAACAGGAAAAGTAACATTAAAAGATCCCTCATTAATGAAGAGAGCATTTGAAAATGCAGGACTCCGGTCTTGACTTCCTAAGACGGAAAGATCTATTTTGAAGCCGTGGCAACCGTTCTCCCCACATTTCTCTCTACCCCACACAAGCAGAGTGGCAGAGAGCGATGTTCAGAGCTTGTCGTGGGAACCAGGGACCTTCTGCTATACAGGGAGAGCTCGTCCTCTGACCACGTTTCTCACACTCCCAACTGAAGCTCATCTGTCGTAGGAATGAAAGGGTCAACCACCGGAAAGACATAACAACCCTAAACGTATATGTGTTCAGTAGCAGACCTTCGAAACACACTAGGAAAACACTGATAGAAATTAAAGGAGAAATAGGCAAACAGGCACAGGGAGAGGTTTTCCAGTGTCCTCCTCAGTACTGCACACAATACGTGGACCAAACAGGAACGGGAGTAGAGAATATTTGAATGGCATCGTGTTAACCATCCTGACCAAATTGACATTATAAAACACCACATCTAAAAATAGCAGAATGCATACTTTCCCAGTGTCCATGGGTTATTCACACAGACAGACCATGTGCTGGGCCATAACCTCGGTCTTAGTAAATTCCAAAATTCTGAAATCTTACAAGTTGTTAGATTATTAAGTCTGAAATGTCCGATTTCCTTAAGTATGAATACTAAGTTTGACATTTGCTATCTCCAACATTTCACCTTGACATTCTTGTTTTATGTTCATTATGAACGCACATCCTCAGTCTTTCAAAGGCACATTTTGGCTTGTGACTATCTTTCAATTTTTTTTTAAGAGCAATTTTTGTGAAACCATGGATAAGTCAAAAATTCATGCCATTTTCGAATGAGTTCGATTGTGGAGTCAGTGCAGTGCAGACAGCTGGAGATGTCAATGAAGTGTTCGGGAAGGATGTGGCTAATGAACACCCAGCACAGCCACGGTTTGAGAAGTTCTGTTCTGGTGATTTTAGTCTTGAAAATGAGCCACGTGGGCGACCTGAGACCAAGGCAGATAATGATGAGCTGAAAGCTGTGATGGAAGCGAATCCATCTCAACCTACATATAAATTAGCGGCAAGGTTTGACGTTACTATTCCAACAACATTGGACCATTTGAAACAAATGGGCAAGGTAAAGAAGCTGGAACGATGGGTTCCTCATGAATTAAACGA
>CAUYPO010020275.1:0-20798 GCA_963574435.1 Cheirogaleus major | reverse complement strand
GGCCAGTAGAGGACATTTTAAAGTCATTGTCTGATGTTAAGGAAGATCCAATTGAAATATGGAAAAATGCAGAATACTTTGGCAACATGCCTGAAAAATGCTTTCTTGCTTTTCAACCACTTATTGGTGCAAATCTGAATTCTCCTACCTAACCCAAATCAAGAGGCCCTTTAGGTCACAAATGACTGCTGCCTATCTAGAGGATCAACTGAAACTGTGGCCCTCCAAGCTGCAACCAAATATTCAAATGCTTTCCAACAAAAGCAGACACAACATAGTCATTAAAAGGTTAGTTAACTTTAACAGTTTTCATTTTTTGAAATTATTAAGTACATAGTAGTTAGACTTTTACAAAATAATGTACATTTTAAAGTATATCTAATTGAAGTTTCTTGAATGTGGCCTTATTTGATTACAGCTAAATTAAAGCGGCCTTCCAACATGAAAAGATTCCCTACCCAAGTTAAGAGTTTACAATGAGCTATGATCAGGCCACTGCACTCCAGCCTGGGCAACAAAAGAAAAAAGAAAGAAAGAAAAAAAAGGTTTGATGAGAATCAGGTGATTTATGATGTATGTAGACTCAAAGTACCTTCATCAGTAATGAGACAAACTGACAAGCTAAGATTGCGTGCCAGTTGACAGGACGCATTGAAAAGACCGCAGCATCACTTTTGTGATAGTCCTGCCTAAAATGAACCCGATCAAGGTGAGACAGACAAACCCAGCTGCGGGAGTCTGCTAATCAGCGGGCCTGCTCGCCCCCACGCCGACCCTGCGGAGCCCGGGCGCCCGGTGCTGCACACACGCCCGGGCCGCCGCCAGGAGGCTCCGCGCGCCTTCCCGCCTTTTCCCGGGCGGAGCCGGGCGGCCACGCGGGCGCGGGCGGCGACGGCGCACAGTCGCCACCGTGCAGCCCCTCCGGGCCGCGTAGGAGGGGCCAGCCCAAGGCCGTGGCCGCCGCTGCCCGCGCCTGCTTCGTGACCGTCTCCAGCGCCTCGGAGCCGCGCGTCGCCGCCGCCACTGCGCCCCGGGCTGCAAATGGCGCCCGCTCGCCTCGGCGCCTCCCGCCGCTCTCCCGGCCCTGGGACGTCTGGGGCGGCGCGCCCGGAGCCCGCATCCCCACGCCGCCGCCCGCAGCCAGGCTCGCGGGCCGGTCCGGGGCAGCCCTGTAGCTCCGCCCGCCCGCGGCGCCACCGCCGCCGACATAGCCCCGCCACCCCGCCTGCCGGGGGCGCCTACCGGCATCCCAGTAACAATAACTAAATAGACTTTTAAAATATTGTACTGAAATCATACTAAAACATAACATTTATTTAAAAATACAGCTCAGTGGCATTAAATACATTCATTGTGTTGTACAACCATCGCCACTATATAGTTACAAAACTGTTTTTCTTTTTTTTCTTTTTCTTATTTTAGAGGCAGGGCCTCGCTCTGTCACCCAGGCTGGAGTGCAGTGGCGAGATCATAGCTCACTGTAGCACCATATTCCTGGGCTCAAGCGATCCTCCCACCTCAGCCTCCCAAGTAGCTGGAACTACAGGTGGGCAATCATACCCGGCTAATTTTCAAAATATTTTTATACAGACAGGGTCTCACTATATTCGCCAGGTTGGTCTCAAACTCCTGGCCTCAGGCCATCCTCCTGCTTCCACCTCCCAAAGTACTGGGATTACAGGTATGAGCCAACCTCCAGAGCCTAGTCCCAAAACTCTTTTACCACCCCAAAGAGAAACCAGTACCCATGAGCAGTCATTCTTCATTCCCTACTTTCCTCAACCCCTGGCAACCACCGTTCTGCTTTTTGTCTCCGGATTTGTCTCTTCTGGATAGTTCATATAAATGGAATCAAACAATGTGGTGCCTTGTGACTGTCTTCTCACACTTGAACCAGTGTTTTCAAGGCTCATCCATGTTGTAGTAGGTATCAAAATTTCACTCCTAATGGCTGAATAATATCACACATTTTGTTTACCCCTTCATTAGCTGATGGACATTGGGGTGTTACCACCTTTTGGCTATTGTGAACAGTGCTACGATGCATGTTCACGTACAAGTTTCTATTTGAATGCCTATTTTCAAATTCAATTATTTTAGGTATATAACTAAATGGATTTTTATTCCCCTTGTAATGGAAAACGCTATAGCCACCTGCAGCTTCTCCCCCTCCCCATTAATTCTAGGAGCTGCTAGAGGTATATCATGTGTGCTGCCCCCAAATTGTCTGCCTGCCATAATTTTCTTGATATAGGAGACATGTAGGTCAACCTTCCTGCCCTCTCCAGGGCCCTTTCTCAGGGAACCTGTCCCCCATACCTCCACCCAGGCCCATTCAGAGCCCCCAGCTGCCTGACCCAGGCGGTATCCATGTGAGCTGGGGAGACCCATCCTTTGCTGGGCAGAAGCTGAGGTGTTTTCCTTTGGGATATTCTAACTGAAGGACAGGGCAGTGGTCAGGTCAGGGCTAGGGCAGCCATTTGGAGCTGATGAATGGGCAGAAGAAAGCTGGTCTTCTAAGAATGGCTAGGGAACCCCATGCAGGCACAGAGAGAAGGGACCGAGGAGTATGGACAAGAAGCATGGTTGGGCCAGGCACGGTGGCTCACGCCTATAATCCTAGCACTCTGGTAGACCGAGGCAGGAGGATCACTGGAGGTCACAAGTTTGAGACCAGCCTGAGCAAGAGTGAAACCCCATCTCTCCTAAAAATAGAAAGAAATTAGTTGGATAACTAAAAATATATAGAAAAAATTAGCCTGGCATGGTGGCGCATGCTTGTAGGCCCAGCTACTCGGGAGGCTGAGGCATAAGGATCGCTGGAGCCCAGGAGTTTGAGGTTGCTGTGAGCTAGGCTGACGCCACAGCACTCTAGCCCGGGCATAACAGAGCAAGACTCTGCCTCCAAAAAAAAAAAAAAAAGCATGGTTGACCAGGAGAAGCCTCAGCCCTTACTTTGTAATTGCAGGTGAACTGCTAATTTCTTCTCCTAGAATCTTTATAAACCCACTCATTTTTATTAGAAACAAATCCTCTTAAAACTGTTCTCAAATTTTAGTTTGCATGACAATCCCCTGGGATGATGCTGTTGTTGGTCCTGGGCCCACACTCTGAGAACCACTGCTTGAATATCTGTTCCTGGAAAGCAAAAGTGCCCTGACCAAGACTGGCGCTCTGGATTCCCTCTGTGATATCTGCGGCTGAATTGTATTAATAGGTGCTGGAAAAGCTGAAATCCTAGCTGCCTCCAGTGCTCACCATTAGAGCCCATCCAGCTGGACTTAACCTCCCTTGTCACGGCCTATGAGCCAGCCACAGCTATACTGAGAATACATGAGGTCATGCAGTGTTGCGGAAGTGCAGGGCAATGCCCCTGCCCTCCCACCTGGCACCAGGTGTTCAAAGCAGTGCAATTTGAGCTCCCAGCATCTCATCAAGATTATGCGTCTTGCTCCTTCAGTTTCTGCCTGTAGCTCTCACACTGAAGGCTTGGGCACACTTCCTTGGAGCTGAGCCAAGTGATGATCTTTCTCCTGGCCAGATCCTTCCAGTGACGACCCCCCAAAAAACTTCATACACATCAGCTGTGCCTCTTCCATTGACCCTCATACATACCAGACATGTTTAAATCCTACTGATGCTCACGGATTGGTGCAAAACAGGGACCTACTCTATTTCCATCGTCCCTAAATATGGAATAACAGATCTGTCCTGCCCAACATTCTAGATCACAGGTGGGCAAACTATCTGCAAAGGGCCAAATAGTAAATATTTTAGGCTTTGGAGATAAAAGGTGTTTGTAGCAACCACTCAACTTTGCACTGGTGACATATATAATATGGAAAGGAATGAATGTGCCTGTGTTCCAATAAAACTTTATTTACAAAAAAAAAAAACAGGCAGCAAGCAGGACTTGGCCTAACCCCTGTAGTACCTAGTAATTTTTTTTCTCTTACTAAATGAAGTTAATGAGTCTTCAAACAGATGGAAAGTGTATTTAGTGTTAGCAGTTCTTTATTGTTATGGGGAATCTTTTCAAAATTTATAGGCTATAAATATTTTTCTCAAGAGCAGGCAGTGAGCCCAGCTAATCTTAAATAAACCCAGCCTCAACATTTATAAAAATGTAAAATTATATCAATACATTGCTGAAACTGAACCAACTTTCTGTCTTCAAAAGAGAAATATTTGAAACTGTTGTTTAAGCAGAAATAAATTTTAAACAAAAATATGCACATATGTTTTAAAGATTTATATTAAAAAATGGGAAGCCAAGACAACAGAAATGAGAAGTCAGATTTAGATATATAGCTTTATTCACTAATTTATTCTCTCTTGATTTTAGTTTTTTATATGTAAAAAAGTAAAAACAGCAAAACAACACACAGCCTGGACAACATTGACCCATATAAACAGACCTGGTACATAAGCACTTTAACATAAAAACCAATTCAGTTCCAAAAAGCAGAAAAGTTTCCCACTTCTTAAAAAAGGTATCAGTTGCTCATTGTTTTTATGGTCAAGATGATTTCCAACTTTGGCTTCTCTTTTTTTAAATAGCAGTTTGACAAGTGCCTCTGTAAAATGAACTAATCCACTTGGAAACTTGGCAGTCAAAGATAAAGTCAGTTTCTATTTTTCTTCTAAGAGTTGTTGGAAAGTGAGTGACTGTAGGGCTCAGAGCTTACAATGGTTGTGCCTCCTGTGATTTTTGTGTTGTCTGCCTTACCTTTTTCTTATATTGCAGCCCAAATTACCCATTCACCAAGCAGTGGTCAGTCTTCTTTCACAAAATCTAAAATGTCCTGGCTTGGGACTCTCTGCCCAGAAACTGTCTCATATAAAGAAATGGTTGGTCCTAACACCATGGGACAAAGAGGTGGGAAAAGAAGTTTGATGGAAGCTTCTGTTTAGAGCTCTATTTAATAGTTCTCTATATTGGGGGGGGGGTGTCTTTTTTCCTTAACTAAAATCTTGTCCATAAAATTCTTCATTAGAATTTCATGTAAAATAATTGCCCTGAGAAAACAGTTAACTAAAATTATGAAGGATTATTAACTCCTTCATGTGAGAGGATCAATCCTCAATTCCCTATTTCATTCATTCTAAAGAAACTGTTTTAATAATTTTGACCTTAGCCATTCTACAATTTGCAGTTATATAATTCAGGTCAGTTTCAAATTCAGGAAGGTACAGAAAATAGTTAAATTGTATTTGTTTCTGAGGGTAAAATGAGCACCAAAAGAACAAAAGACATTTTCTTGAACCCAGCTGAGGCTATTCCTATTCTAAATTTGTCAGTAGGGTGTCTCAATCTGACTTTGTATAAATCAAAACAAAAATTTAGCTTGAGACTATTTCCTGTTTACCCCCAGGTAGATTTAACCAAGTTAAAGATGATTTGCATTTTTGATGGCCCTACATTCATTTAAATCCCAAACTTGATAAATATTTCATTAAAAACCAGGAACATTACTTCTAGGTATTTTTAGATTGTAAAGTGGCTAATCTGTTTTATTAATAGCTATTATATATTACTATTATTGCAGACCTTTAAATAAAACTAGCTTTCCCAGTAGATTAAGATCCAATGACTCAAGAAATACCTAAAATACATTTTTACTCAATACCATAGTATTATATGGGCTGCTGAATTAAAAATATGTGGTGGTTGTTTTCTGTTTCAAATAAGATTGTCCTTGTTACACTCCCTGAATCATGCCCAATTTATATTTCAAAAATCAGAGAGGTTGGAAAAAGTAATTTCAAGATAATGTATATTTTTTACTTTTGAAAA
This sequence comes from Cheirogaleus major, assembly GCA_963574435.1. Classification (NCBI taxonomy): domain Eukaryota; kingdom Metazoa; phylum Chordata; class Mammalia; order Primates; family Cheirogaleidae; genus Cheirogaleus; species Cheirogaleus major. The sequence goes on along the minus strand of CAUYPO010020275.1, from coordinate 15,001 downwards.
TTTTAACAAAATGGATACACTAAAATCAAATACATGATACATATTAAATAAGTGGACAATGAAAATTTTGATTTGCTTTGTATGTGTATATTTGATGGTGGTTTATGCTGTTTCATATATGTATGGGTATTATAGGACCAAGAAATTAAATTAACTCCCCTGTGCTCAACATGTGATTTCCCCTCCCCGTCTAAGCACTATGAGAATGCAGGCATAACTACGCAGGCACACTTTATCATATGAGACCAAAACAGCATTTTCCTCTTCTGTGGCTTTCGTCTGGTGAGTACCCAAGGAAACAAATGCTATCTATGAATGGTCTTTTCTGCCTGCCCAAACATGTTTGTTTGTTATCAACATTGGCCTGTCAGGACCTAGTTTCTGATCCTAACCAGCTGTGTGGGAACGAGGAACTAGCCTTTTCATCTCTGTAAAATAGAGTTGGACCAGACTTACTCGAAGGTCCCTTCTAGCTCTCAAATCCTTTGATTTAATGGTCCTGTCCTACACTTATCCTGATTTCTAGGGTACTAACTAGTTCGCATGGCCAGCTAAGACCCAGTCTAGATGAAATGGGGCTCTTCCCCATCTGACACACCGCGCTGGGTCAACATTCTGAGAAATTACTTTTCGTTGTCATTTTAATTTTATTTGTAATTAAAAAATAATAATTGTATATATTATATTGGATTTTTTTAAAATAAGACAACCATATCCTCTGATGCATATTTTCTAAAGACTAGGATATTCTGAAACATTTATAGTATTTTTACATATGTGAATAAAACAGATAACTTAAACACTGTTTGTGTCTGAAGACATCATGTTTGGAAAAGGCAGGAAATTTCAGAAACTGTTTAAATTGATTATAAATAGTATCTTGAAGCTAGGAGTTTACTGGGTGGGAAGAGTAGCTTAGACAAGAAAGCCTTTCCTGAGGTGCTAAGACTGGGCTGGGTTCTCTGCCCAAGTACCAGCCCCGTACTGGATTATAACTGCTTAATTCCTAGTCTCCTAGATTACACACTGCACGTTCCTCGAGGGCAGGGATTGTGCTGGTTCACTGAAGTACCCTTAGTGCCTGACACATAATAGGGACTCCATAAATAATTGCTGGATAAAACTGCTGAATAAACAACCAACCATTCTCACTTACTGATCCGCCAGGAGCAGCAGAAGCAGGCATGAGGAGCACCACAGGGCACGGCAATGTGAGGCACCGTTAGTTACCAAGAGCCTTGTGTTTGGTGGTTGCTGGGTGGACATGGCTTCCCATCCAAGTATGGCTGACGGAATCCTCAGAAATTTCCATTCAGTAATGTGCCTACAGTATGACATGCTGTACCAACGTGCTATGGGTAGCACCAAAGGATACATGATATTTTGATGGGACCATTCTGCTAATCCAACTCTTACACATACCTCAGCAAAATGTGCAAGCAGTGTACTCATCACACGCAGCTAAGCACAAAGAACACTATTCAGGAGAGGAAAACTGAGTGAGCATTGGCTATATTTTTAAGAGGAAATTTTTCTGGCTATATTTTATAAGAATTAGGTGGAGTATCTCTTGTGCAACTGCTTAGCGTAGTGTTTAGTAAAGGATTAACAAAGCCCATTCCCCTTCAGTGTGAGAATTTGACCTTTCGTTAACTTTCTACCTCTGTTCCCCTGGCAACCTAATAACGAGTCGTATGTCAACTATGTTGCTAGGCAGCATCACATACGGTAGAAATGACCCCTAATTGGCAAATTGCATCTGGACTGGGAGAACTATCAATATACATACCTGATAGGAAGCCACAGTTTTGGGCTTCCCTAAGTGACTCTTGGAACAGGTATCATTTGATAGGGACCCTGGAAGCTATGTCTGTGGAGTTGTAAGAGATACTTGTTACCTTGGGGACAAGAAGCTTTTAAGCCAGGACAGCTCCCATACTTGCCTGATGTGGCTCTGACTCCTGGCACCTGAGCTGTGCCACACAGACAGCTGCAGGGACTTCCACCGAAGAGCAGCTGGCTTGGCTGCTGGCAAGCTGTGCTTCCCACCCATGTCCCTTCTGATGCCAAGTGTGGCGGTTTATACGTTTGAATGTTTCTAAACCTTCAGTTGAGCCTAAGTAGTCCCCTGGAGGCAATGCAGTACTATTTGCTTATTTTTCTGGTAGTAGCTGCTCCACAGGGGCTACGGATTATAAAAGATGTGAAACTGTTTGGCATGGCATGTTTTTCTGCTGCTAAAAAAAAATCCCCAATCATACCCTTCACTGTCTGTATGACAGATACTCCATATCCATTATGTGTCACCAACACATGTTTATCAAATTGATGCCTTCCCTCAAAATCCCCAAGCTTGTTACTACTAAACCTTCTTCATCAAAGCACACAACCCCCTCCCTAACCTCCACTGATTTTTAATAAATTAACGGACGAAAGTCCAAACATCCAATGATGGATATAAAAATTGCCCCCCAAAACCACAGTTGTCAATGAAGAATTGGCAGTAGCAAAATGATTTACCTAGAGGGTCAAAACAGATGCTAAATGTTCTCCTTCAGTTATGAAGGTTCCATATCTTCTGATCACATCACGGTGTAAGTTATGGTCACCTTTTAAAACATGTTAGAAACCAACCAAACTACTCCTGCCCCCAGAAAACTTTTCATTTATCTCTACAGATGCATCATTTGGAGAAAAAAAATTCAAATTTCTAGAACTACAAGGAAAGGTTTGCGGAATATGGTAATACTGAGTGGAAAGACAGAACTATAAAAGCGACAAAAATCACACATGCAACTGAATAAAGTGCCCCCGTTTTGGGTTAGAAGACAGTGTGATCACATGAAAGCACAAGGCAGCTGCAGGATTCCAACAACAGGAAGCACAGTGGTGCTGTGCTTCGAAAAAGAGTGGAGCAGGAACTCCCCACCCACCCCAGCCCTCGGTCCCTCCCTACCCCGTTACACTAGACTTCACAGAGATAAATTCTATTCTCAATGCACAAGGGACACACGAGAAAACCCCAGAGGTCCAAATGAAACAGAGTGAGTTCAGCTGACCAAAGGCCACTCCACTCTGCCCCACGGCTCTCAGATCCAGCACATGCAGCCCTCCCTGTGGCCTTTCTCCCTGTGGGGTTTGTCACAACATCAATTAACAATAACAAAAAACCCATCACAGTATTCTGAACCACTGGACTACTCAATTCCACACCATTTTGCAGACACTAGATCTGCAGCTTTCTTTAAGGAATATTCAAAGTCCACTGGCCACCAAAATATTTACATCAGAATGGCATATTTCTGCCAAATGAACAGAAATCATAATGCTCTATGTCATTTCTTAATTATTATAGTTATAAACCCTATTTACATTCCTTCCCCAACCCTTGAGAAGGGGGTCCCAACCCCCGAGAGAAACAACTTCCCAAGAATGCCATTTTGGAATTGCATTATTACACAAGTAAGAGTCCTGTTTCCATCCATGCAATATGTCTAATATGAGACATTCCAGTGGGTATGGGGTAGACAAAAATATCCCTTCGTGGACTTGGACTGAATGTGCCAGAAAGATGCCAGAATATAAACTAAATCACTAATGGCCTGTGTTCGGCTCAACTGTGAATTTACTTAGTATAAAAATATCACCAACTCTACAAATTAAACCTCGAAGACACCACGATTATAAATACTGACCACCAGATGTGAACATAAATTTAAAAGAGGACCAGTTTATAATCTGATGGTCCAGACAAAGGAAGTATCTCCTTTCAAAGTGATAGAGTTCAATAAGCCGGCGACGACCAGTGCCAGTACACAAAGCCCAGTCAGCTGGGAATGCGACAATCTGAGACATTATGGAAGAAAGAGAATTACTTAAATATTCAGCTTCACATTCTGTTTTCCTCCCAATGATTCTGCTACTTTAAAATTTAACAAAATGGGGGGGAGGGGAGGAAAAAATAAAATTTAACAAAGTGATCAGAGCCTAGGAATGGTTCTGGGTGTATGGATGAGTCAGAATTTTCTAAGTTTCTTCCTGAGCAATGTAGGTTAAAAAAATTAAAATTAAAAAAAATAAATAAGAATTTTCTAAGTTTCCACATCACAAACCTAAATTGGATTTTGGGCAAGCTGTAAACCATCTGGCCTTAGCTCCTCATTTTACTAATCTACTATTTTCCAAGACTTGTGGGAGCATAAGGGCCTATTAAATATTACAAAGGTAAAGGTAGTCTAAAGTAGAACACAAAATTAAGTTCATTTATTAAAGGTAGATTTTTAAAATTCTACTTTATCTTATAGCAAGGTTTTCAATCTTGGTACTGTTGACGTTTTGAACTAGATAATTCTTTGTTGTGAGGGTTGTCCTAGGCATGGTAGGATGGTTAGCAGCTTCCCTGGCTTCTACCCACTAGATGTCAGTAGCAACCTACAGGGGGCAAAATCATCCCCGACTGGTACGCTTTTAGGTTTTTTTTTTAAAAAATATTTTATTCGAGACAGGAGCTTGCTATGTTGCCCAGGGTGGCCTTGAACACCTGGGCTCAAACGATCCTCCTGCCTCAGCCTCCCAAGTAGCTGGGACAACAGGCATGCGCCACCATGCCAGCATGCGGCTGACTCCCAGTTGAGAATCACTGTCTCACCATGAAATCTCTAATATAAAATTATTTACCCAGTTATACAAATAGGTCACAGAGTCACTGAAGAGAACCACATAGCTCCACCAGAGAAAGTAGGCAGAGAGGTTGAACCATGAGGTAGAAAAGTCATATTAAAACATCAGAAATTACACAGAGAGAGCAAAAATATCAAATACTGCTCCTTGCAAAGTAAATCTACACATCCATTGAGGTTTCCTTTTTGCTGAGATCACTCAGCCAATATTTTCATTTTAGATTAAGAAAAATGTCTCTGGTCCCTGATAATTTTCAATGTGTAACTCTCGATCTAGAACAATGTTTCTCAAACTACCTAAGGTAAAAGACCAGTTTTAAAATCTCCAGTCTAGGGCAGACCAATGCATGGTCCTCCTGTACAGACTGGATCCAACCTCTGTGCTGTGTAAGTCTCTAGCTGACCACACCTGAACCAGTCCATACCCTGTTCAAGAAGACAATGCCACTGATCACATGCGTGGGTGCCACAGAAATGTCAAAGTGTTATAAAAGTTTCTATATGCTTACTCTTAATTTCTGACTTTCCTTGTCACAGACTTGTAGCAAATAATTCAGAGCAGCACCTACCTGTGGGCATGGGTTGAGTAGCACTGTCTCATTGCTCTAATTACTATTGAGAAGTCCAATTTAAAGACCTTTCTAACTGTTCAATGACTTTTGCAACCCAATTTATAATGTTTTTGATTGTATTTTTGTTCAGGAGGCAGAAAGAAAAGTGATTTTACCACCTTTTCAAGCACAATGATACTACCATTAAAGGAAGACAAGCAGATTTCTAAGTCTATTTTGGATACTTTAACATAAGACAAAATTATGAAATGCCTTCAATTACATCCCTAATCTCTATTATTTCCTACGCTTTAGCCCTTTTAAAGAGTTCAGTCTATTTTATTAGAATAATTGTATGGCTGCAAAGTGGGTGAAAAGCAGAAGGCTTTAAAAACCTGTTTTTCTACTATCCTTCCCTCTCCCTCAAGAGGATCTTTCAAAAGATGAATGTTTTAGAAATAGAACTTGTATATATGGGCTCACACTTGCCCTCCAGTTAAAGTTCTAGGCAAAAACTAATTAAAAGAATGTCACAGAGGGGCGGGGGGAAACAAAATTAAAAAATAAAAAGAAATAAAAATAAAAAGAATGTCAGGGGCAGCTGCATTTCCTGGTTACACAGCAATGGTTTTTGGAAATTGCTGGAAAAAGTAGAGGAGCATTTTTAGTTTTGCCCGAAAGATTTGTTTTAGGATCACAGAACAGGTTGCGTGCATAGAATCATCAGATACCAAATCTGACAGGGAAACCACTCAGACCTGGGCTCACAGACTCCCTTCTCGGGGCCAACTTAAAATTTAATTCAACTGGGCAGGACAGGATGCCTTATGAGCCTTTCAGCTCACTTCCATGCTGTCTGCACATCAATACTCCCAGCCTTTAACACTGCAGTCTTAGATTTAGAGAGTACCTTTTACGATCATGTAGTGAGACAGCCCTGCCTGCTTTCTGTCAATGAAACTTTCTCTTTAATGCTTTGCCAGAAAATCAAAATGTGGAATTTAGTAGGAAAGGCTTGGCAAAGGAAAGACTGATAACAAAACTTAATGTAGTCTCGCCCATCTTTTCAGAGAAAGAAGATGATTAACAAAGGAATGCAGAGGATTGAGACAACATGAAAATACGTATGAAGATTTATCTTCTCCTAACCATAGTTTGGATGCACAGCCAAAAAAATGGGAAGCTTCAGGGCCAGCCTTGATTCACTCAGAACGAAGGAGTGGCCAGCAGAGCCCTCAGAAAGCAGTGGCACCACACTATGATAAAGTTATCAGTCCTTTGCCTCACAAGATCCAACCTCTACTATGTAGTCTAACAAAAATGCAAATATAACCACAGTGAAAAAGTGTTCCTCTCAGGGTTCCACAATATTGGACGCATAGTGTCTTTCAACTGCAGAATGAGCACTAACAAATTCTAAAACTTCTCCCCCACCAATTTTTTGCTACATAAGTGTCTCTCGGTCTGATAAGTTGGGCCGAATTTGTGGTTTGTCATCAGAGTCATCTCCGGCAGGGTCGTTCTCCTCACCAGACTCCACATAGATTGGCCAGTCGTTGTCTGTGTCACTCTTTTCTTGGCTTTCAGACGAAGCCTCCACCAGGCTGAGGTTGATGGGCATCAAGTCGTCATCGTCATCGTGCGTGTCTGTGACGCAGGTGCAGCTGTCACACAGCCCGAAGCGCCGCAGCCCCTGGGACAGGTGGCTCGTGAAGGTTCTTCTGCAGCCCTTGCAGATGATTGGACGACTGGATCTGTGGACCTATTATCACAAGCAGACATGGTAAATGTCACAGAAAAGGGGTTGAGCCGTGGTCTAGAAGGCCCCGTGTGATCTGGCCCCTGCCTGACCCTCCAGCCTCATTTCTTGCCTTTCTTCCACTTGTTTCTCTGCCGTAGTCTCAGATTTACCAAGGTCTTTTCCACTCCAGGGCCATTGGACATGCATGGAATGTCCTCTCCTCCCCATCACCAACACTTTACCCCTTACTAACACCTTGAAGGCAGTCTTCCTTGATGCTCTGGGCCAGGGTCGGTCTCCCAGCTATCTATTCTCACCTATACTTCTTCCTTTGTGCTGCTTCTCACAAATCATTGGTAAAATTCACTAGATTGTAAGCTCCAAGAAAGCAGGGATGGAGTCTGTCTCACTTATTACTGTATCTCTAGTGCTTGGCATATAAAGGGCACTCAGTGAACCAATTAGGATTTTTTTCTTTTCTTTCTTTTTTTTTCCCCCAAGAGCCAAGGTCTCACTATGTTGCCCAGGCTGCACTAGAAGTCCTGGGCTCAAGCGATCCTCCCACCTCTGCCTTCTGAGCTGGGACTACAGGTACACACCACTGCACCTGGCTCTGAGTAGGATTTTTGACATGGTTTTTTAATGCATCTTGGATTGTTTAATTAGGAAAGCAGATTTGCTAGAGTAGACATCTGTATTCCCCAGATGTACCAGCAGATGCTTCACCCTTGACTTTCTCACTGATAAATGCATTGCTCACATATGAGAAGAGATTTGTGTACTAGGAAAGAGAACCTGATCTCCTACCCCACACAGTTCTTCCTAAGGGCAACAGCCCCAGCAGTCCCCTCTATATAAGGAACTATCTGTCTGAGATATGCACTTTTCAGCAACTCCAGGCAAAAAGGGCTATGTGAACCAATCAGAGCCTCTCTTTTAGAGGTAGAAAGGAGAAGGGCCAATGGACTATGATAGTACCTAGTGGGTGTGAAGTGGCATCTTATGGTGGCTTTGATTTGCATTTACACTATGACTAACTGGATGTTGAACGTCTTTTCACATGCTTTTTGGCCATAAGAGAAATGTCTATTCAAATACTTTGCCCATGTTTAATTGGCTTATTTGTCCTTTTATTGTTGCCTTGTAGGAGTTCTTTTTTTTTTGAGGAGGAATCTCGCTCTGTTGCCCATGCTGGAGTGCAGATCACAGCTCACCGTAACCTCCAATTCCTGGGCTCAAGCAATTCTCCCACCTCAGCCTCCTGAGTAGCTGCGACTACAGGTGCACACCACTTTGCTCAGCTTAGTTTTAACTTTCTCTAAGTACCACCAGTCCAGCTTTAATAGCAAAAATACATGTTCAGAATTCTCTGAAAATATCCCGGTGGACAGAGACGTGAAAGACAGGCTGGTTTTACCCGTATATTAGATAATATCATGAACCACCCCTGCCACGAAAGCATTGCCCGCTTACGCTCAGGGCGTGGCTCCGCAGGTGCTCCTGCCGAGTGAACCTCTTGCCGCAGGTCTCACAGGGGTAGGGCCGCTCGCCTGTGTGCGAGCGGATGTGCCGCTTGAGGATGCCCTTCTGTTTGGCAGTGTAAGGGCAGAAAGGACACTTGTGGAGCTTGATGGGGACCACCAGCACATCACCTGGGGAATCAAATGCATGGATTTAGCTGTACTGTCAGCAGTGACAACCCCGGTCACCCTCCGATGGATGGGATCCAGCCCACATGGAGAAGGAGGACACCAACTCTACCGCCAGCCAACAGCAAGACATTGTCTGCCATTCCAACTGCCTGGCTCCCAATCAGCGAGAGGGTAAAGTAAGCTTCAGATATAAGTTTGCAAGGAACGCCGTAAGCCACCAGCCTTCACACTTCTCTGACTCACCATTAGAAATACAGATCACTTTGCAACCTCAGAACACACATGCCTTCACTTGGATAACTGGAAAAGCTTCCCAACACAATACTCACCGATAGTGTCTATTCTATTTTATTTCATTTAAGACAATGCTGAGTGAGATTCTGTTACAAACTGCATTTTGTCCCCCTCTCCAAATTTATACCTTGAAGCCCTAACCCCCAGTGTGACTGTATTTGGAAATAAGGCCTTTAAGAAGGTACTTAAGGTTAAATGAGGTCATAGGGTGGGGCCCTAATGATAGGACTAGTTTTATAAAAAGAGGAAAAGATCCCAGAGATCAACTTTGTCTGATCTCTGTCTCTCTCTCTCTTTCTCCTCCACTCTCACCCCCAGCACATGCACAGAAGGCGGCTAAGTGAGGACATAGTGGGAAGGCTGCTGTCCGCAAACTAGGAAGAGAGGCCTCACCAGACACCAACCCTGCCAGCACCTTGATCTTAGACTTCAAGCCTCCTCTTTTTCTCACGCCATTCATACAAGCCATTAGCAGATCAGGGTGGCTCTACTTTTGAGACATCGCATAGTCTTAACTCTACCACACCTCACCTCTCTACTGTGACCACACTGACTCAGGGTCATGCAAGTCCCCTCCAAGTAGTCCCCAGCTTCCACCCTTGCTCCCCTATGGTCTGTTCTCCACTCAGTACCCAGAGGGATCCTTTAAATATAAGTCATTTCAAACCACTCTCTGCTAAGACCCTCCAGTGGTTTCCCATCTCAGAGTAACACCCAAAGATCCCAGGGCCTTTAAGGCCCACCTGGCCTGACCTCACCCACCCTATCGGATCTCATCCCCCCACTGCAGCCACACCAGCATCCTCACTGTCCCTTCTGTTCACTTACAAATTATGAGCTTTGCTCTTCCCTCTGCCTGGAATGTTCTTCTCCCTGGTACCTGTACAGTTTGCTGTCTCACTCCCTTGAGGTTTCTGCTCAAAGGCAACCTGCTAGAAATGTCTCCCCTGTCAACAGCAACTAAAATAGCATTCCCTTAACCTTCTATCACTCTTTCCCTGCTCTAGTTTTTCATCTGTAAGACTTATCACCATCTGACATTCTATATATTTACTTATCTGTTTATTCTCTGTTTCCTTATACTAGAATATCAGCTCCACAAGGGCATGGACTGTCTTTTGTTCACTGTGGTTAACAGTGCCTGACATATGTTAAGTGTTCAATAAATGTCTGTTAAATAAATGAATGAATGACCCAATGAACAAACAAGAATGATGAGACATCAAAGCAGCAAGCCAGTGATGGCGTGCTGGATACGCTGACATTCAATGACCCCATGATGAGGCTGAAGAGGGACGGGCAGAGGAAGAGCGAATGGCACGCATGCTGTCAAATGCCAGGGAAGGGAAGAATTTCAAAGAGAGGACAGAGAGATCAGAGTCAACTGCCGAAAGAGGTCAGGTGAGATAACACCCGAAAATCACTCACTGGATCAGCTCTAGAAATGTATAGCCAAGCTCACAAGAGTGGTTTCAGTGGTGTGGAAGCCAGAAGGCAGTGGGCTGAGAAGAGAGTAGAAACTAAACCAGTGGAATAGAAACTGAACCTTCTAAGAATAGGGGAAGGTGCCGGAGCTGGGGCCGAGGAGCCTGGGGGAGGACAGAGACAGGAGGACCTGGTGCTTTGACAGCGTCCGCTAACATTAGGGGTGAGCCGTGGGGACACATAACCACCGTGGCAGCCTTCTGATGGGTCTCCCTGGGCTGGTCGCCCATCTCCACACCATCCTGTGCTGAGGCCAAATTAATCTCCCTGAAGCACAGACCCTGTCCACTCCCAAGTTCAACAACTATCAAAAATGCCCCCGTGCCTACAGATAAAACTCACCTTCTAGCATTTAAGATTTTCCACGATCTGTGACCAATTTCTCTCTGTCTCCTCTTCTTACCCTCAGATGCCACTTTTCATGAAGCTTCCATGATCTCCCTGGAGGAAGCCAGTTCTTCTTTCCGACTACTATGAACTCAGACCTCTGAGTATCCTTCGACCCCAGTATCCTTCTACCATGTGACATCATTTACATACATTGCCTCTAAGACACCACCAGTTCTTTGAGAGCTGCATCCATGTCTGACTTATCATTATGTCTTTACAAGGAAAGTGTTCAAATACATGAGCAAATAAATGAATAACCAAACAAATCAATCCTACTCTGTGCCTTGGCCCTTGGAATACATTTACCCTGGAGCCATGTGAATGAAATCAAAACCTGGCAGACAGCAGTATGGCCAGGGGCCAGGGTGGCTGCCTTGCCACAGCACCCTGTAGTTAGAAACCTGACTTTGCAGACCCATAGAGGCTGGACTTGAATGAAGGTGGCTTAGAGCCAAAAGACTGTGTCAGGCTACTTCTTATGCTCATAGGCAGAGGGGTTCAAAGACAAAATCACTGTACCGAAATCCTCTGCCAGGCGTCCTCAAACTACGGCCCGCGGGCCACATGCGGGTGTTTATGCCCGTTTGTTTTTTTACTTCAAAATAAGATATGTGCAGTGTGCATAGGAATTTGTTCATAGTTTTTTTTAAAACTATAGTCTGGCCCTCCAATGGTCTGAGGGACAGTGAACTGGCCCCTGCTTAAAAAGTTTGAGGACCCCTGCATACCTGTGCTGCCGTCATGGTTTAATGAGTGAAATGAAGCCAGCCTAGGTTACCAGTTTAGCTGGGCTACTTATTTCCTAGTTCTGCACTCTTAGGAGATTCACTAAACCCTCTGGGTCTCGGATTCTCCAAACTTCCTCTGCCAAACTCATGAGGCGTCATGAGGATCTAATGGACGTGGAAGGGCAGTCACAGTGAGATGCTGTTATAAACACAGAAATGAGAATTTCAACAAGTTCCCACAATGGGTTCACTGAAACAGCCACTTTCTTCCAAATGCTGGTTAAGCCAGTGTCTCTGAGGACCAGAAAGAGCATTTTCAAGGTTTCCAGGTCTAGTTTTAATCAGACATACTGAATCTTCTGGCCTTAAAAACATAAAATTAAAGTCTCAAGACAGGCCGGGAGTGGTGGCTCACTCCTGTAATCCTAGCACTCTGGGAGGCTAAGGTGGGCGGATCGTTTGAGCTCAGGAGTTCGAGACCAGCCTGAGCAAGAGCGAGATCCCTCGTCTCTACTAAAAAAATAGAAAGAAATTAGCTGGCCAACTAAAAATATATAGAAAAAATTAGCCGGGCGTGGTGGCACATGCCTGTAGTCCCAACTACTCAGGAGGCTGAGGCAGTAGGATCACTTGAGCCCAGGAATTTGAGGTTGCTGTGAGCTAGGCTGACGCCACGGCACCCTAGCCCAAGCAACAGAGTGAGACTCTGTCTCAAAAAAAAAAAGTCTCAAGATAGCCATTTAATAATAAACAAAAGCAGTTGATCTCCCCTTATTTAAATGTCTTTCACTACTTAATACTGAAAGATGAATGATAAATGTGATCTCTTCATTTCTTGGCTTGAGGTTCCGGAAGGCGCTTTTCATCAGGAAGGTGGCAGCCAAGTATATTTCTGTCTCCTGCAAGACACCTTACAACACAATTACCTCACCTGTTCAGAGAGTGAACTACATTAGCTCATCTCTCAGAATTGTTCAAGGAAAAACCAAGTTCTATTAAAACAAAAAAGCCTACGAAGGATACAAAAAATGAACTTAAATGAAACAAACACCAGATGTAAAATATTCTCAAGCAGACAGCATCCGCAACTCTATCCTATTCACCGAGTGCTTACTATGTGCCAGGCACTATGGCGGACACAGAGAACCATACATCTGCTGCGCGTGTAGAACACATTATCATACGTGAGAAACAACTCTGAAACCTTTCTCATTTGGTCCTCACAACAACTGAGAGAAAGGCAGGGCAGGGATGATTAACCCCATTTTACAGGTGACAAAACAGGCTGAAAGAGATTGAATGATCTCACCAAGGTCCCACTGCCGGTTAGTGGAAGAGGGTGGGTTCTTTCCATGTCTCCAAACTGCACTCAACATGCTTATAGTCTAGTTGTAAAGGTAAAACAGGAACACGTGTGAAGAAACAATGCCCTGCATACAGCAGGTGTTCGATCAATGCCTACTAGTGGTGGTGGTGGTGGCAAAGATGGCCGTGATGATGGTAGTGACAATGACAATGATGACGGTGATGTGATCGTGATGATGGGAGAACACAGGACATGGATGGTGTGTGCTGCGTGGCCAGCAGAGATGATGAATGCTAATGGAGCTCACCTGAGTCCTCTCCATACCAGTCCGTCTGAACATCCATCATGGAACCCATGGCCACTCCTGCACCCTCTGGTCTTCCCTCCAGACTCCGAGAAAAATGATGGTCCATGTCGTCCTTGCTCTGGACAGCACTGTTGCGCAAGAGTGCCTCCAGGAACTGCTTCACATGGTAGTTACTGTAAGCCAAGTCAACAACCTGCCCGCTGGGCGAGCCCTCCTCCCCGTGGGCCAGGCTTAGCGGGGCAGCATAATGCCGCAGCGGTTCACCGACTTCCAGCTCCACCTCCTCAGCATCAAATTCCACCTTGGGCTCTATCCGTTTGGACAGAGTCGAGAGGTCACTGTCCACTGAGCCACTGCCCTGGCTGTCTTTCACCACCAGTTCCAAGGGGTGGCCATCTCTGCAGTCACCACAAGGGGACTCTCCTGGGCAGTCCACACTCTCTCCTCTCTCCGCTGGAGAGGAGACCAAGCTCTTGGTACCACAGGAGGTCCCCTCCCGGCTCGAACTGGGGCTTCCACTGTCAACCTGATGAGCTGCCGCTGCTGCTGCTGCCGCCGCCGCTGCTGCCACCGCTGCAGCCACAGCAGCCTCCTTCTCCATCTTTCTGCAAATATCAAGGGATGACCTGATGTACGTCTTGCAGACGTTCACCACATCATTCATCTGCAGGTAGCTGGCAGCCGACATTACTTCGATCACGTTCTCCCCACACAAATCCAACTTCCCAGAATACAGGAAATCTAAGATGACGGAGAAGGCATCAGAGGTGACAATGTCCAAAGAGGCGGTGCTATGCCGCCCACTGTCCTGGATATAGTGAATGAGCAGGGCTCGGAAGTAGCCGCTGTTAGCGAATAAAATGTTCCTGTGGGCCTTGAAGATCCGCCCTTCCACAATGATGCTGCAGTCACAGAAGAAGTCCCTCTTCCGCTGTTCATTCAACTCCCCCAAGAGCTTGGCATAATAGGATTGCATCTCCATTGCTCCGCCAGCTGCTGCCGCTCTGGAGTAGCCTGTATCTCTGCCAAGATTTTTCTTAAGTTAATTCACAAATTCCAACCTTACAAATAAAGATGTTCATTTTTAATTTAAAAAAATTCTTCCAAAACCACTGGTTCAATAGTGTCTTTATGATACGGGCTGTTTTAGATCTAACAAAAATCAGAGGTTATCAAACTGGGTTAATTTATGAGAAATAGCGAAAAATAACTACAGCTAACTATATGTGGGCACAATGTTTTATGTAGATTCTTTCAATTAATTTATTTTATTTTTATTTTTAGAAATAGGGTTTTGCTCTTTCTCCCAGGCTAGAGTGCAGTGGTCATAGTGAGCTACAGGTCATAGCTCACTATAACCTTGAACTCCTGGACTCAAGTGATCCTCCTGCCTCAGACTCTTGAGTAGCTAGGACTACAGGTGTGCATCACCACATCTGGCTGATGTGTTTTATTTTGTAGAGATAGGGTCTCACTATGTTGCCCAGGCTGGTTTCTAACTCCTGGCCTCATGCAAACTTCCTGCCTTGGCCTCCCAAAGTGCTGGGATTACAGGTATAAGCCACGACACCCAACCTCTTTCAGTGAATTTTTATTAAAACACTATGAGTTAAATACAAATATTGGGCCGGGCACAGTGGCTCACACCTGTAATCCTAGCACTCTGGGAGGCCGAGGTGGGTGGATCGTTTGAGCTCAGAAGTTGGAGACCAGCCTGAGCAAAAAGCGAGACCCCATCTCTACTAAAAATAGAAAGAAATTAATTGGCCAACTAAAAATATATAGAAAAAATTAGCTGGGCATGGTGGCGCATGCCTGTAGTCCCACCTACTAGGGAGGCTGAGGCAGGAGGATTGCTTGAGCCCAAA
>CAUYPO010020273.1:0-14903 GCA_963574435.1 Cheirogaleus major | reverse complement strand
TTTTTTGTTATTTTTTTTTTTTTTTGAGGCTTTGTGCATACTTCCTTTTCCTGGAATGTTTTTCATGGAGATATTTGTATGATTCTGCTTTTGCTTCTTATAAGTCTTAAATATTACCTTTGAATTTTTAACCACAGTATTTAAGATTGTAAACACATAAACATACAGGCGCATGTGCTCACACACACACAGATATACACATATCCTTTCTTTTGCAGTAATATACTCTTTGGACCATATTATCACCTAAAATACTACATATTTCTTACTTTTCCTGTTTGTTGTCATCACTGCCACTATACTGTAACTTCATAAAGGCAGACTGTCAATAATTGTATTTACTGTCATAACTATAGTGTATAGGAGAGTGTCAGGCACACAAGTAGAGGTCAATGTTTACCTGTTAAATCAATAAATTAACAGAATGAAGTAAAATACTACATAGAGTAAAGGGTAAGTTTAAAAAGTACTCGTAAAAATTTTAAAGATTGGAAAATTAAATAGACATGCAAGGACAACCCACAGAAAACATGATGTACAAATACAGATTAGTGAGGTACAAGGTAAATATAAGATTGGCTTCCAAAACACAAAACTAATAGAGCTTCCCATCGGAGGCTCACTATGCCAAGCACTTGATTGACAACTTTGCATATCTTAATGCATTTAGTCATTTCAAAAACACTTTTAGATAGGTGCTATTATCATCTCCCTTCTCCCCTAACACAGTTCTTTTTGTCCCAAATTAGGGACAATGATAAGTTTCATAGGGTTTTAGAAAGTTTCAAAAAGATAACATTTGATAACAGTTATTTAATAAATTGCCCGACAGATAATATGTTATAAATAAATATAAGCTATGGTTAGAAATACAACAATCTCATATCTCATTTAAAATACAAAGTAGAAGGCTGTTTTCTAGGGGGAGTGTGTGTGTGTGTACACGCGCATGTGTGTGTATGTGGTGTATGCTTGTTCATTTCCAATCTGCTTTTAGGTGAACATTGGCTCTGCTCTGTTTTACTAAAATTATTTAATACTTCCACAGGGATTATTGTTTGTTATTCTTTGTTTACTCATACTTACAGAAGGAGACATGTCTTTTCCCACCTGGCTAGTTTACTCTAACTCATACTAAAGACTGCTTGTTCCTGAACAAACCTTAAGTCACAGAAGGGGGAAAAGCTGTTTATATTTGCTCTGATATTATTTTCAGAAACTGTGGTTCTGATTGACTTTGACAAGTTGGGAGGGAGTAAATGCAGAGGTAACCTAGCATCAGAGAAATCCCCCTCTAGGGTTAGAGATCAATTTTCTTGTGTTTTTCAACACCCTTGTACGTAACCTACTGCAATTAATACCTTTGCTTTATTTGACATGTGTTTCAACCACATCTGCAAAGGTAAAGGAGAATGTTGGTTAGTGGCTGGACCAGCCACTTAGTTGTCTGGCAAAGGTCTTTATCATACTGGCTGCCTTTGGCCACCTTCGCCTTTAGTAGTTGTTACTTTAGCACCAAGATGTTTTTACAAATACAACAGCTTTAGGAAGTACGTTGATGTGAACAGTACCTCTTCTTTCAGTCTGCATCTGGGAAATTTGCTGTATTTGCTTATATTCTCTCAGGGAGATAAGCCAGCCAATTACATTTGAGATGGCCCTGTTAGTCACATGCTTTGAATCAAAAGTTATCAGTACTTCCCTTCTAAGGTGCAAACTTTCTGTAGTATATAATTCCAAAATATAGTGTAAGTTTGGTCTGTGATAACATCCTCCTCTGCTCTTCAGAAATGATTCAAATATTATTTTTCCCTGCTTTCATTTAATTGTTTTGGTCAATCCCATGACAATTTAAAAGTGAATGTATTTAAATATTTGGATTAAAATGAATATCTTCAAAACAAAGCAATTGGTTTGTATATTAATATATCTAATCTTTACAATAAACATATCACTTTTATCACTAAAATAGCACAACTGTTTTAAAATTAAATCACCGTTCTGTTCTTTTTAACTAACACCATTTCCCTAACACCACAGATAATTTGTATATCAACTACAAAGTATGAAAGTGCAAAAAAAGTTTTCATAGTTTTTGCAGTTTTTGCCCTTTGAAGAAACTATTGTTATCTTTTTCAGATGAATGCAAGTGCTATAATTTTCAGGAAGCATAATCACATTTTTAAGTTAAAGGTATGCCTTTTTATAACTTTTGACCTTTCTAATAGTTAAAGCAAGATATGTAATTGATGCTTATTCTTTAATGGCTCTGAAGGAGTGAGTAAAAGTGACCTTTTGATAGCGACTCTACTTAGTGATTGTGCCAAGGCTGCAATTGGCATAATAGAATTTACAAAGATGGCCGCAGATATGTGAGTGTGTATGAATGTGTGTGCTCTTTAAATACCCATAATGAAATTGAAGCACTAACTCACAGAGGTTTTCTGCCAGCTGGCCCGAGACAGGTAACATTCAGCTCTTTTGTGGTTCACCTTCAGGTGACAGATATTTAGATTGGAAGTTTTTTGCTTTTTGTTTTTTTATTTTTACTCAGCTACTGCATCCAATCTGGTAGTGCAATGGGCTAACAATTAAGTAATAAAATCAATTATATAGTGTTTCTCTGTTTATAAACACTTTTGCATTTATTATACCCTTTACTTCTTTCAGCACGAAAGACAGATATTCATACAAGCATCATTTTTCACATAGAAAAAAAGAGGCTAACTCAATACAAAGATGGATTTGAAGCCCAAGTGTTATGTTTGCATATTTTGTTTTCTTTTCATTACAACATACATCTTTACAAATATATATAGGTATTCTAGAGAATGTTTTATAAAGCAAGTATTCTCCCAGGACATAGATATAAGAAAACTTTCAGAGATGCTTATGTATTTTGGCTGGATTAAAAAATTATATTTTACTTCATTAGATTTACCTGTTTGGTTGAAAATCAATCAAAAATACAATAAATGCACAATATGTTATAGTGGCAAATAATATTATTTCCTCCTCAGTTTATTTTAACTTCACAATTTTTCTCCAATAAAGGAGACTTTAATAAAAAAGTGAAATGAAGATAGATAAAAGGAAAGATTTGCAATTTCCTCACTTCTCGGTGCCAGATACTGAGAAAAAAAAAAAATAAAAGGCAACTTCATAGCTATTGCTTCACTTTTGAAGACAGCAAATAAGACTATACCTTCCCTTTAAGAGAAAGTAGAGGGACAACTATAGTAAATAAGTCTATCAGATATCAATAATGTTCTTTTCTATCTGAAAAAGCAGTTTCTTTTTACTATCTACATAAAACGGTTTTATCAGAGAAATTTTGAAAATAAAAAGTGGTTTATAAAAGTTAAAAATCATCTACAGAGAGTTACTTTTGGTTATGATAAAAAGAGATTTATAAGATCTTTACTTCCATGGCAACACTTTAAAAATCTGGATAAAACACATATCAAAGAGCATTGTTTACAAGGAATCACAGATGAACTGAACTTCAGTCCATTCACAGATGAACAGAGAGTGGCAATAGGCTCCTGGAGGCAAATATATATATATATATATATATTTATTTCAGAATATTACAGGGGTACAGATGTTTTGATTACATGAGTTGCTTTTGCACTGCTTGAGTCAAAGTTATAAGTGTACCCATCAGCCAGAGATTGTACATTGTACCCATTAGGTATGATTTCACCCATCCGTCCATTCCCACCTTCATGATATCTGTTGAGTTTTAATTCTCTCTGTGCACATGAGTGCTGATCGATTAGCTCCAATTTAATAGTGAGTACATGTGGTGTTTGTTTTTTCATTCTTGTGATACTTCACTAAGGAAAATGGCCTCCAATTCCATCCAGATTGTTGCAAAAAGTATTGACTCACTTTTTATGGCCGAGTAGTACTCCATGCTATACATATACCACATTTTATTAATCCACTCATTAATTTATGGGCACTTGGGTTGATTCCACATCTTTGAGATTGTGAATTGAGCTGCAATAAACATTGAAGTGCAAGTGTCTTTTTGATAAAAATGACTTTTTTTCCCCTTTTCATCAATACCCAATAGTGGAATTGCTGGATCAAATGGTAGGTCTATTTTTAGTTATTTGAGGAATCTCCATATTACTTTCCATAGAGTTTGTACTAGTTTGCAGTCCTACCAACAGTGTATAAATGTTCCTTTCTCTCCACATCCATGCCAGCATCTATGGTTTGGGGACTATTTTTTTTTTTTTGCAGGTGGGACTTTTTGATAACAGCCATTCTCACTGGGGTTAGTTGATATCTCATTCTGGTTTTGATTTGCATTTCTCTGATGTTTAGTGACATTGAACATTTTTTCATATGTTTATTGGCCATTTGTCTACATTTAAATACATGGTGTCAGTGCAGGAAGGCAGATGATGTGGCTCGTTGAAAATTATCTGGGTTGAGGAGAGGGTGGCTGAGCTATTAGCAAAGGTGGAGAGCAAGTACAACCTAAAAGAGTCTGGAAAACTGCAAAATGCAATAGTAATTCCCTCAATCTTACAATGTTTCTTGCCCTAACAAGAAGAATTGAGAAAATCACCCAAAGATAAATGTTTGTTATATGAACAATTAAGAAAATTGGTAAATCCGTAGCAAGACTTATCAAGATTAAAAGAGAGAAGAAATAACAAATTCTTAATACTGATGTTGATAGAGGACTATCAACACTATCAACTACTAAAAGAATAATATGAACAGTTTCATCCCGAAGATCAACAACATAGATGAAAGGGGAACATTCTTAAAAAATAAAATCAGCGTACAAAACTGACACAAGATAAAGTGGACAACCTCACAAGCCCATCAGTTAAATAAACTGAAATAGTAAAATTAAAAAAAGCCTTCAGTGGTGAATATTACAAAATATTTACATTTAAGAAAAAAGTGAAACCAAATATACACAACTATCTCAGAAAAATGGGAAAATATCCTAACATGTTTCATGACCTGCTGTAATCCTAATATCATACCTTGTTAAGGATATAAAAAATAAGATTTACCAATTTATATTATAAGCATAGATGCCAAAATCTTTAAGAAAACTATCAAATTGATTGCTGCAATATTGAAAAAAGAAAAATACACCATGACCAAAGAGGTACTGGTATATCTCAGAAATGCAACATTGATTAAACATATAAAAATCAATCTGTGTATTCTTCACATTAACGGAATGCATTTGAGAAAAATCATATGATCTCAGTAGATGCAGAAAAATCATTTGACAAAATTATTACCTGTTCATGATAAAATATCTCAGCAAAGTAGTAAGAAAACTTTCTCAAAATGAAAAAGGGCTTCTAGAGAAATCAACATTTATTTCCTTCTTAATGACAAAATATAAATTGATTTCCTCCTAATGGTAGCAAAATGCCAAGCATATCTTATCTCACAACTTCTATTTAACATTGACTGGTGGTCTTAGTCTATGTAATAAGGCAAGAAAAAGAAATGAATGATATTAATAGCAGAAAGGAAAAAGTATCTTTGATTTTACTAGGTGGAAGACATGATCGATTCAAAAAAACACAAAGAAATCTATCCAAACCTAGTAGATCTAATAAGTGAAACCAACAAAGGCACATTTAAAAATTTATATAAAAATTCAAAGCATTTCTATGCAAAAAACTTGGAAATTGAACAAAGATCTCAGCTATAATAGCAGAAAAATACATAAAAAATGAGAAATATACTTAAGAAAAGATGTACTAGATCTGCTTACTGAAAATCATAAAACACTAGTAAGAAAAAATTAATAATAATCTAAATAAATAGATATATAATATACATACTTGTTGGAACCAATATTGTAGAAATTTTGATTTCTTCCAAATTAATCTGTAGGATCAATGCAATTTTGATTAAAACTACAAATGGATTTTATGTAGAAATCATAAAAAAATTAAGACCTATAGAATGACATAAAATCCATGATGATATGCGTCACATCCATTATGTATCTTGTGTATCTTCCTTGAATTTTCTTATGCATATTTTTAAAGTTGACCTTTAATAGGCATAAAATATAGTTGCCTGTCTTTCTTTTCCAATATTCAAATAATACTTTTTTCTTTGACAGATCAATGCTATTAGCTGTTTTTATTTTATTCTCCCATTTATTTATTCATTTATGTATTTACTTATAAATCATTTTACTGTAAATATGTATATGATTCTATTTCTATTAATTATAATTTCATAGAAGTATAATTACTGAGTCAAAGTTATGAGCATTTTTGAAATCTACTAATAAATGTCAGCAAATGTATTGCCATAGAATGGAAACAGTAACCAGTGAGCAATTTTATTTTAGTTAACTCTTAAGAATCTAGCCATAGAACTCTTGTTAAACATATAAACACATGCGTTTATATGTATAGACAGTCATGTGCTACATAGCAATGTTTCAGTCAGTGAATAATCAGATATATGACAGTGGTCCCATAATATTATAATACTGTATTTGTACTGTATCTTTTCTATGTTTATATATGTTCATACACAAAAATACTTACCACTGTGCTATAATTGCTTACAATATTCAGTACAGTAACATGTTGTACAGTTTTGTAGCCTAGGAGCAATAGGCTATTCCATGTAGCCTAGGTGTGTGGTAGCCTATACCATCTGGGTTTGTGTAAGTACTCTCTATAATTTTCACACAACAACGAAATTTCCTAAGGATGCAGTTCTCAGAACATATCTCTGTCATAAAGCTACATATGATTGTAAGTTCACCTTACGTGTATTGCTTTTCCAGTAAGTATTTGAGACAGTACACCATTGTATACTAATGCAAAGCTGATTTTCGCAGGAAAGTCAGAACTCTAATGTAACCATCCATTTACTTTAAATACCAAAGAATAATCTTGTCATTTAGGTATGTTCTTTGTTATGTAGAACTGAAATCTAATGAAAATGTGTAAGTGATCCCAGAAATGGACTTAGCAAGGAAAATGTGGAATTAAAATGTGTAAAAGGCTTGAACTCATGTATAATAATGAATTCACCATTGGAACTGTTCAAAGCATTGATACTTACTGCACCCACTCCCTGTAATCTTCTCGTAGGTGTCCACATGGCAAGCTTCCTCAATTCCTCCACTGTTTTTCCTCCTTCCTCTGGTATGTATGTATGTGTAGGTGTGAACGTGTGAGCATGTGTGTGTTTATCTGTGTGTATGTTTGTGCACATATGTTTATTATCCCTTTACTAAAATATAAACTCTTTGAGGTCAGAGACTTTGTCTTATTTGTAAGACACTTCAGAGACAATGACTTATATAAGTCATTTTATATAAGTCACTTTATATAAGTTATATAAAGTTTGTTTTTGTTAGTCTTGTTATTTGATTGCTTTTGATTATGTGTGTGTGTGTATGTATGTGTAACCTCTATTATACGCTGATCTCTAATTGAAAGCAGGACAAATTCATATGTTTCCAAATTGCTTTAATATGACAATTCTATGTTTTAACATCTTTTGTATTTAAGTGTAATGGGCAAGTTACCAGCTAACCTGTTCTTAATTTGACTATTATTATATGTAAATAGATGACTTCGTGTAACAGAATATAGTGGATTGTTTTCCCTATTATATTCTCCCATCCTCTCTCATTGTATCTTTTTACTTCAGGGCTTTATGTGTGTTTTAGTTGTGCGAATATACTACTGGTGATCTTTTCATACTAATGATATATGAGTACTGTCTAGGAACAAAATGTGTCATCAGACTTGATTTTGATCTCGTATTTTAAATGCTTGGTATCTTCATTCTTATTTATTTATTTCTACAGCTATTGGCTAAATAATATACTGAGTTTTCATTCTTAATGGAACTTGGTGTTTCTTATGCATGCTTATAAATATGTTACTGAATGATTGCAAGGTTAATGTTTGTGGCATTTTATTTGATATAGAATATATTTATCATTATATCAGTTGTTAATAACAATTAATAGACTTGTCTCAGTCCTATTGCATATATTTTATGGATGTTTATATTGTTGTATTTTCATTTTTCCTTTATCCCAATTAGAAATCCATTTTAATTTATATTATAGAAGGATTATTGAAAATTTGAAAAATAATTTTTTCTAGGCCCTGTACATTATATGTAGATTACATTAATTGCAGCTTACTAATGTATTAAGTCTCACATATCACCCCTTCTAGTCTAAGTATAATTGATTAGTGGAACTACACTGACATATCTTTGCAATGAATAAATGAAAGAAAATTAACATTAATATTTGTAAGAAAGATGCATAATTTTGGCAGTTTTCAGAGTTTTATAAAAGCATGCTGTACACATAAACACATTAACATGTTTTGTTTTCATTTAAAATCAATCTGTTACTATCAATTTGAAAATCATCTGTTGAGTGAAAAATCTTTTAATATGAAGAATTTGCTCTTGCATTTGATTCTTAGAATTATATAGAACATTGCTCTAGATCAAGATCGGGTTGGCAAACTTTTTCTGTATGGTAAATATTTTACTTTTTATTGGCTGTAGAGTCTATGTTACAATTGTTTAACACAAATAGCAAAAAAGTGGCTGTACACAATACAAAAATAAATGAATATAGCTATGTTCCAATAAGAGTTTATTTTCAAAAACAGGCGGAAAGCTACATTTTACCTACACACTGTAATTTATACACCCCTGCTTTAGATCAAGCAATAAGCAATCCAGGTAACCTAAAACATTTGTACCCCCTTAATATTTTGAAATAAAAAAACAAAATAACAATTTGAAAAAAATGACTAATAGTAAAAAAAAATTATAATAATTAAAAAAAGAGAAAAGAAAAAGTATAGGAGGCTTTTAAACATACCAATATTAATTTTCTAGTAACATAAATTTATTAAAATGCTATAAAATTTTTAATATATTCCCAGGATATGCATAAATGGAGGTATTTATTTTCATAATGGTTATAAATTCAAGACTTATGTTAACAAAACAGTACTCAAAGGCTGTAATTTATGTTTCACTATCACTATCCTTTTACATTTGCTCTGTAGGAATGATGTTTTGTTGCTTGTGGATAAAAATTAGGGTAAGCTCCATGAGTTTTGGGGTCAATATCAGGTAAGATACAATCTCAATTAATACATAATATATCTAGACCAATATAATCATAAAACCTTTAGACTTCACTCAAAGTTGTAGCTGCCACCCTTGCTGAAGATGGCCTGGAAGCAGGTTGGTCTTCTGCAGTGACAGAGGGGTGCATAATCCCCACATCCATATCTCATCCAGTTGACTCATCATAATTTAATATAAGCCATCCAAGTGTGCTCAACAGAGAGAGAAGTGGGAAAAAAGGGCAGAAAACTTCTTACTTGACTAATATTCTCATGAGGTGGCATTAACTTCTTTGGGTATGAGAGGTATTTAATACTAATTCTTTTTCTTGTGGGGCCCTATGTAAGAATGAAATAGAAATCTAACCCTTTACCTGGAGATCTCAAACCTGAAGTTCTTGTGAAGTATGGGAAGCAATATTATTTCAACAGGTGTTGATTACCCATTTTCTAAGCCCTTTGTCAACAGAGGTCCACTTTCATTCTGGTGAGATATAACCCTCATTATAGGTGACAACCACACCCTGAACCTCTCACCACTATGGCCCACATCTAGTCCATGGGAATCATTCACTTTTTTCTGAAATACTTTGGGAGATCAGGTCAATTCCAACACATCCACCTCTCCTTGGCCTCTTTGTTAAGGCAGACTGACCAACTTTCACATTTTAGACTCCAGACAGCAGTCAAACACATAGTCCGTTTTTCCTTCTAATCTGTAGAAATCATTTATGAAGTTTTCCCAGTGGGAGGAATTCATCATCCAGCATCTCTTTTTTCTTTTGGGAAAACATCACCAATTTTGACAAAATTAAAATATTCTCTCTAATTTTCAACATCTTTCAACTTAGCATAGTTTTCTTGTGAGTGAAGATTTAAGAATTTTGCAACTGGCTCAATTGCATTCTTTATACATCCTATACCATGGCTTCTCTACTCACCTTGGAGTGTGGCAGCATCTATTGCTATAGTCACCCAGTGCAGGACTGAGCCTCTGAAAAGAAGTGCAATTTGGCCACAGTAATACTTTAGAATCTGTGTGAATGGTACTCTGTGGGGCTGCTGCATTTATCCACCAAAAATGAGACTGGAAAAGTTATGTTTTAACATCCAGTTGCACATGTAACATTTACTATAATTAGGAGTATGAGGAATTCCAGTGTTTTATTTACATATTTGGTCACCACCTGAAATCTGACATATTTCAAAACTTGTCATATTTGGTAAGGCATTCCATACTATCAACTATTCTATTCTTTTTGATAAACTATTATTTCTTTAACTTCATGTCATTTGGCTCTTCTGATCTTCCAAGTTTCTTGGTTTCTTCTCAGCTGACTTTGCCAGGTCCTCCTCTTTTATCTATCTTTAAATATTGTACCGCATCATAACTCAGCCCTGGACACTATTCACTATTCTTTCTTACAATGTACATTTTCTCTACAGAGTCCCATCCAACTAATTCAATGACCATTTATACTGACATATTTGAGATCATAATTTTATGCTAAGCATTGCCTTTATAGGTCTAACTGCCTACCCAAAATGTCTTCTTTGGTGTCTTAAAGGCACCTCAAATTCAACATGTCAATAACAGAAGCTATGACTGACACCTCCACTGCCCAGTCTTCTCCATTTCCTCTTAACTTAGTGGTTACCTTTATCCATTCAGTGCATCTTATTCAAGTAACATATAAAAAGCAAATCTGGTCATACACATTATCTTCCTAAAGCTCTTCAGTATGTTTCCATTGCTCTTTAGAGAAGCTCACCAAATGCCATGGTCTACAGCACCCTCTCCTTTTTTAACTTCTCTAAACTTGTTGCCTGATAGTCTTATCCTTGTTATGTGTGCTCATTCGAATCTGGCATTTGTTTGTTTTTATGAATGTACCATGTTACAAGGATTATACAGAATCCTCACATGATTTTACCTCCATCTAGAACCTTTATCCTCAATCACCTATACCTAGTTCTAGAAGGATTACTTATTAAAATTAGATCTCAGCTCAAACAGTACATCCTTGAGAAAACATTTCTTAGGATTTTCTAAACAAGATCAGGTCTCTTTTTAGATACACTTCATCTAGATTCTGATTAATTTTTTTCCCTAACACCTACCAAAATGCTTTCAACTGATTTTTAGCATAATTTTTGTCACCTCTGTAAGTCTTATGAGGATGGATATTTTCACTTTTTTATTCACCATTGCAAACCTAATATCTAATCTAGAGTTTGGCAAATAAGAGCAGACATTTTTTGAATGAATAAATAAACATGTTTCTACAGTGCATAGTGAAATTAATGAAAAAGGAATAACGTGTGATTTTTACACTATTACTCTCTAAGCAAATTATGTAAAAATAATAAACAGGACTTGGAAAAGAGGGCAATTACTCTTTTCTAGCAAAGAGTATAAAAATTCAATATATTCAGGCAATAAAAAAAGAAAAACAAAAACAATTAAAAGTGTGTTTCTAAATAGCGAACATTATATAAAATATTAATATTTTTTAAAATATGAAAAACTTAATAACTTATTTCTATAATAGTTGAGGATTGATTAAACTTATTCACAACATGGAGGAAGATTTTTAAATTAATTCTTTCTTCTTTTCAAATACTTTTTTCGGTGTATTTAAAAACCATGTGACGTAAAAGATGTAAGGAATAATAAAGAAAATCCTTGGGTAGACTTTAAATAAATATGCAAATAAATATTTCTTCGTTCATTACAGTCTTTATAAATTAATGTCTTCCCACTCTGCAAGCATTACTAGTATAATATTAAATATACACAGTAATAATACATCTGATTCTAGGGTTTATTACAAAGATATTATGTCTAATATATCTATAGTAAGCATGATGCTTGCTGTGGATTTTTTACTGATATATTTTATTAAGACAAGGAAAAATGTCTATGTATCTATGTTGATAATAATATTAGCATGAATAGATTTTTGAATTCGAGCAAATGTTTCTTTCTGCACATTAACAATTATTGCTTTTTTCTCTTAAATATTTTTAATTTGTTAATTACATTCAGTGGTGTTCTAATGATAAATCATCATTGCATTCCTAGAACATACACAGCTTTGACATGTCATATTGTATGTATGCATATGTGTGTATGTATTCAAAAACATGCAGTTATTTATATTCTTATGTGTGTATATAATATTCATTATTTGTATAATATTCATTAATAGATATATTTTATAATAGATATGACACATTTACATACTATATATATTTACATGTATGTGTAGATATATGTATGCAAAATCTTATTGAATAGACTAATTTTGTGTGCTAACATATTGTATACAGTTTTCTAATATGATATAATGCTTAAGAAACTTTTAATCTGTATTAAACAAAAAGAATGGTGTAATTTACTTTTCTTAAACTCTCCTTGCCTAGTTCCATGTCTGTTATGCAAGATTTGTAAAATAATGTTGGTATTTTCTCCCTAATACCTGATATAGTTTATGTAAGATTAAAGTGAGAATTTCTTTGAATACACTGTAGGAATCATCTGTATAAAACAGATATATGTTTTAATATGGAATTTTTTTAAAATATGCATTTAAACTTCTTCATTTTATAGGAATATGAAGATTTCTATGTTGTTAGATTTTTAAAGACATGGTAAAACATATTTATATATTGGAATTATATGGGAAATTGATCCTGCTTTACTGAAATAGAGAGTGGTATCCAGTGGAAATTAAAAAGTAGAAGAAATAAGGAAGCATACATTCTTATTCCCAAATATGGCTCTATCTCTGGATACTTTTATGTTTTGCACATGACATTACTGCTAACTGAAAAGAGATGTCTGATGCGGAAGAAAAACCAAACCAAACCAAACCAAATGCTAGAGAATTATTTACCAGACATTTATATTTTTATTAATAGTACAGTATCTGACTACAAGCTTATGTTATTTAAATATGTTTAAATGATTGTTTAGGGTCAAGAAGAAGCTGGTTTTTAATAAATAAAATCCACAGAAATAAATTTCTAACAAATTTACTTCTGCCTAAAGCAGAGTCAAAGTTTCATTTTGTTTTGTAATCACCCAAACATTTCTCATGTATCTTTGGTCTTATTCCATATTCATTCTTTTGCAAGTTTCAACACCAGACACTTGCAGAAGAACATTAAGTGGTTTACAGCAATTACTAATTTGATAAATTTATCCTTACTCCAACTGTACCATGATAGTAGACCACTTTGAAATAATCACTCATTCTTCTGTTACATAAGTAAACAAAATATTTCAGATCTCATATAGCCCCTCCCTCATAACCTCATGGTAGGCTGATGAATGCTGTCTAGCTTCCTGTGAGAAATAAGAAACAGTCTTGAGGAATACCTTGCCTGTTTCTATGACAGGGTAAAAGAGAAATTATACTCCCAGGGAAATGTTTTCAATAACACATATTAGTATTTTTCTTTGAGTGTTATGAATTTAAATTTTTGCTATGTAGCACCCACTACAGATTATAATTCATTCAAAAACCTAAAAATTCAAATTATTCATGCTTGATTTAAAGTTTTCCATTTCTTTGTGGTGCTTTATCCTGCCTCTGCTCTGTAACAGACATCCATTTTTAAAAATGCAACCTTATTTTACCTATTCCCTCTTAACTTCTTTCACTTTCACCAAAAGTATTTTACCTCATTACTGCTTTACCTTTTGACTTTTTTCTATCATCCAAACTGCCTGTTACGTAAGTTGTAAAAATAAAAGAGCTTAATATTGCCCCAATAATATGCCGTGTTCAAATAATTAACTCACTCAGATAGGTATTTGTGATCTGAAAGAATATGCATGATTTTATGAATGATCAACAAAGGCCAGCAATGAATAAAGGAAACAATTGGTAAATTATCTAATGTTTGTTTTTTTACCCTATACTATATCTCTCAATCTCTAAATATTACCTGTTTTCAATTTACTTTTATTTATTAGAGTTGTATAAGCTGATGGTTTAAAAAGGAATGAAATAAAGCCCCAAAACAGTTCTAATGGAAAACAACCTGCCCATGCCCTTATATCTACTCCAAATCCCAATTCTCAGAGTTAACTCCTTTAATTTTTTTTTTATTTCAGAATATTATGGGGGTACAAACTCTTTGGTTACATATACTGCCTTTGCACCACCTGAGTCAGAGCCACAAGTGTGCCCAACCCCCAAACATTGTGCACTGCACCCATTAGGTGTGAATTTACCCATCTCCTTGTCCCCCCTCCCACCTGCCCAAAACTCTATGAATGTTACTTCCATATGTGCACATAAGTACTGATTAGTTAGTACTAATTTGATGGTGAGTATGTGTGGTGCTTGTTTTTCCATTTTCATGATACTTCACTTAAAAGAATGGGCTCCAGCTCCATCCAGGATAATACAAGGTGTATTAGTTCATCATTTTTTATGGTTGAGTAGTACTCCATGGTATACATATACCACATTTTATTAATCCACAACAGCATGGCATTGGTACAAGAACAGAGACCCTTTACATTTTTTTCTAAATAAGCTTTATATTATTATTTAATATTTTATTGCAAATGCTCAAATAGATCTGCTGTGTGCTTGTCAAAATTTTGGCCAAGGTAAATCCACCAAACATCTAGCTGTTTTATCCTCCCTACTCTCCCATCCATGTTTGGAGATCTCCTTGCAGGGTTCAATCCTCAAGTGTCACAATGAACTTTTCACTGTCCTGGGCTATTTTTGTGCCTAGCTGTGA
>CAUYPO010020272.1:0-26014 GCA_963574435.1 Cheirogaleus major | reverse complement strand
AATTAATTTCTTTCTATATTTTTAGTAGAGATGGGGTCTCGCTCTTGCTCAGGCTGGTTTCGAACTCCTGAGCTCAAACGATCCGCCCACCTCGGCCTCCCAGAGAGCTAGGATTACAGGCGTGAGCCACTGCGCCCGGCCGAGCATTTTTTGATATACCTTTTGGCCACTTGCATGTCTTCTTTTGAAAATGTCCATTAAGGTCTTTTGTCCATTTTTAAATCAGATTATTTGGGTTTATTTTTGTTTTTGTTGTTATTGAGTTGAGCTCCTTATATACTATGGATAATAATCTCTTGTCAAATGATAGTTTGGAAATCTTTTCTTCCATTGACTAAGTTGCCTCTTCACTCCATTGTTTCCTTTCTTGTGTATAAGCTTTTGAGTTAGATGTAATCCCATTTGTCTGTTATTTCTTTTGTTGCCTGTGCTTTTAAGGTCTTATCCAAAAAATCCTTGCCCAGTCCAAAGTCATAAAGCATTTTCCCTATGCTTTCTTCTAGTAGTTTCAGTTTTCATAATAGCTGTTCTAATTTACATTCCCACCAATAGTGTGTAAGGGTTCCCTTTTTTCCACATCTTTGCCAATACTTGTTATCCCTTATCTTTTTAATAATATCCATTCTTACTAGAGTGAGATATCTTATTTTTATAAACAAACTGAATTTGTTTATTGGTTCTAACAGGTTTTTGGTGCAATCTTCAGGATTTTTTACATATAAGATTATGTTATCTGCAAACAAGGACAATTTGACTTCCTCCTTTCCAATTTGGATGCCTTTTATTTCTTTCTTTTGCCTGTTTGCACTATGTAGAATTTTCAGTGCTATCTTAAATAGAAGTGGTGAAAGTGAGCATTTTGTTTTGGTCTAGATGTTAGAGGAAAAACTTTCAACTTTTCCCCATTTAGTATAATGTTAGCTGTGGGTTTGTCTTACATGGCCTTTATTGTATGGAAGTAAGTACCTTTTATACCTAAATTGTTGAGAGTTTTTATCATGAATGGATGCTGAATTTTGTCAAATGTTTTTTCTGTGCCTACCCAAATGATTATATGGTTTTTGTCCTTCTTTCTGTTAATGTGATGTATCACATTTGTTGATTTGCATATGTTAAACCACCCTTGCATCCCTGGGCTGAATCCTAGCGGATCATAGTGAATGATCTTATAATTTTTAAATTTATTATTACTGGTTTTATTGCTTAGCATAAAATCTATACTGGAAAATTTTCCATGTGTATTTGAAAAGAATGTGCAGTTGCTCTATGCCAATCAGATTGAGTTGTTTGATACTGTTGTTTAAATCTTTCTAGTTGTTCTCCCAGTTACTGAAAGAGGAGTATATAAATCTCCAACTATAATTCCAAACCACAATGGCAACTGTAACTCCAACTGTTTCTACTACCAATTCTGTAATTTTTTGTTTTATGTATTTTGGGGCTTTGTTGTGAGGTACATGTACATTTATAATTGTTATAATCCTGTCATATGTTGATCCCTTTATTATTCTTAAATGTCCCTCTTTGTCTCTAAGAATAATTTTTGTCTTAAAATCTATTTTGTCTGATATTGATGCAGTAACTCCAGATCTCTTATAGTAACTGTTTGCATAGCCTATCTCTGTCGACAATGGGCATACCATGTAGCACAAACCTGTACAAATTTACTTTTGTTTCTCCATTGCTGGTTATTTATGTTAAACATTGTTTTGCATAGCTTCTCTTCAGATGTTTAATCAGTATTTTAGAATAAGAAATGCATTTAGTTATTATCCTTCAACAAGACATGTTTCAAAGTTTTTCCATGGTTATATGGGCATAGTGGTTATCCTTGGAAATTATAAATAAAAATAACAATTATTTCAAAAGGAATTGTATTATATACTTTACATTCATTATATAATTTAACATAGTCCTCAAAACAGTTATATATGTATTTAATTCTTTCTTACAGATAAATAACCTAAGAATCTTAGAGATTAGGTAACCAGTTCAAGTATACAAAACAAACATGAAATGAGGAGCCGAGATTTGGATCCAGTTCTATTAGATTCCATATGATACTGTGAAGTTCTTCTTTAACTCCTTCTATCTTTTCTTCCTTCCTTACTCTCCCTACTTAAATAATTTTTTTTACTAACCTAACTCCCCCTTTCCTTTCAGATACTTAGTGGTTCAAAGGAAGTTATCTGTCTCTTTCTGTCAGGGCCCAGAAACTGTGATTAACTCATTTATAATTAAAGATAATTGATTATGGGTTGCCTTATACAATGGTATGGCCACAAGTGGGAATCTTAATCCATAAGAATGTTATTTCTTATTGTTTTGATGGAAGGTCAGGAAGAGGAATATAAGACAATCACTGAGGAGAGGGAGTTATTTTCCTTGTTGCTATTAATGTGGGGTGTGTTTGTGTGTGTGTGTGGTGGCTGCCTATGTATTCTCAGCTAGATCTCTTAAAAGTATCCAATCCTGTCTGTTTAGGCTGAAGAGCAATATCCCCTTTGGGACATAAATTAGCATCTATCACGTATCATTTCACAACAGTTTCTAGGAGGAAAACCAAAACTGACCATAAAATATAGAAAGAATTGGAGAATAGATTGATGATAGTAAAATCCTTGTATGAGTAACTGAAGAATAATATGGGGAAGGCAAAGAAACATTTTGTCGGAATGAGGATTAGTCTATCTATCTAAATACATATACATATATGTTACTGATTCCATATATGCATGTTTATAGATATAGCTACTCTGCTTTATGCTGAAATAGCAATTACTTCTTCAGCATAAAATAGCTCACTCAACAATGATCCCCATCAATAAAATACGATTTTGTTGCATCACCAAAGAGTTCTAAAGATGTTTGCCCTTTTGTATTCCGTGCCAATAGAAAGAAACACACAGGGAGAAGACTGAACTTTAAACTTAGCAAATTTGAAGTGCTTGGGGAATTTCATAAATGTCATAAATGATTTTAGATACATATAGTGTTATTTCATTTTAATACTTTCCCAGAGCCACAATCCTTTTTTGAGCCTTCAAAGTGATTTAATTTTGTTCTTTTAGAAATGTTCTTTTCTTCTGAAAAGAAAAATTTGTCATGGAAACAGTAGCAAATGTAAAAAGTGTGGGCATTTATAGTTTTCCAAACTAGCTAGAATTTTCAAGTTCTGTCCCTATTTTTTGTGATGGTGGGGGCACTAGGGCAGGGGCCAGGGCAGAGGGAATGTTCACACCAGAATATCTGGAAGAGATTTCTGTACTTTTCAAGTCTCAGTTTGAATTTCACTGGGTTTATTCCTTATGGGGAGAGACTAAGAGTAAGATATAGAAACTGAGCAGAGACCACTGTTGAGAAGATGAGATCTTTTCCTAGTATTCTTATTTAGGAGATATATATGTATACATATGTGTGTGTGCATATGCATGTATTTGTGTACATATATGTTGTGCACACATATGTATATATGTTGTGTGTGCATATGTGTGTTTGTGTGTGCATGCACATGCGCATGTGTATGTATATAAGTATAAACATATACACATACATACACAAGAATGCATACTTTTTTCCCATTGAAAAAAGTCCTAAAATTGTTAAAAGTCATGGAAGTTGGACTTGAGTAATCAAAAGTAGTGCCCATTTTTCTCCATTTAACACTAAGGAAATTATATTTACCATGGGTCCAGAAAAATCTTTTCTTTCTTTCTCCTTCCTACTATCCGCCATTTTCCACATCCTTTTTGCACTTGGCTAGTCGGTTGCTGGCCATCCCAGGTGGTTCACCTGGATGGGGATGTGTGGCCAGGGCAGGGCAGGGGTAGAGATGAGGCAGGTGTTTGCTATGTAGCAATGCCTTCCTTTCCTTCTCAACCTAGGGCCCAGTTTCTGGGCATGTAAAATGTATTAACTTTTACTCTGATTTCCCAAATCCATCTGGAAAATTTGAATATAAAAGCCTTTCTCCTTTTTTCAAGCTGTTTAGAGGGTTACCTAAGAGAGTCAGAAGTAAGACTGACCTTCCCAGGGAAACCAGGTTCTCAATTTCTTTCTTAATACTATGTAGGATAATAAAATATTATTAGGTGGAAGATCTTCTAGATCAGCAGCTTAATTCTGCAGATGAGAAAATCAAACTCCAGAGAGGCTGAGAAGCTCATGGTGTCACAGCTGGTCTGTGCCCAGCTTGGACTTGAATTTATTTCTCTGGCCCCTCAGACCAACATTCTTTCCACTCAGCTATGCCACCTCTGAAAGGATGCTAGCAGAACATTCTGATGAAAATGACCTTATATTTTTACATCTGCTGCTTAAAAAAAAATTTTTTTAGCATCATGGAATTTTATGAGTTAGATTATCAACATAAACCAATATTATTACTTATTATTTATCTACTACTATCCTCATTTTAGACATCAGAAAACTGAGGGACTGAGTTGCAGCAATTCTCACAGAGTCTCAAATATGCACTTAGCCTGTGCTCCTCGCGGGGCAAGCACTCAACACACGCTTCCAAGGGAGGGATGTGGCTCTGGCAAGGACAGGACTCCACGATTCAGACCCTTCCCACGTCCGGCCTCAGCTGCCCACTCACATCAGGCGCAAGGGCACGGCATCGCTTCTGACAGTCTGACCCCACAGCCCCAGATAGACCAGGATGAGGGTTGCCAAAGGCATTCATGGGCGGCGGTGCTAAGGCTGCTTGACACTAACCCCACACTTTGATCATTCAGTCAAATCAAAAAGCATTTATGAAGCATCTGCGCAAGGCTCCCCGCCGAGGCTTCTCTTTGTGTGTCTGGCACTCACAGTTCCCTGCTTTTCTTTGTGGCTCTTCACCCCTGCGCAAGAAAACTCCCCAGTGCATAGGCATCTCACCACCAGTGTCACCCTTGTCTTAACCAGAGTGGGATCCCTTTTGGTTCCTCTTGAGATGTTATTCAACTTCCAGGACAAAACTCTGGGAATGGACCTGACCATTACTCCATTGTAGAATTTATGTGCCCATCTCTGCTTCCTTGAGACTGTGTGTGAGGAGCACCACGGCCAAGAATCAGGGCAAAGAGCAATGACATTTCAGTCTGCTTCCTCCTTTCAGAATGCAGAGTGAACATTTAGAAAGGTTTTTAGAAAAGCAATTTATAGTCAGTAATTGGAAGCGCTGAAGTGTTTTTGCAAGATCAATGTCTAAAAATAAATCATTTATTTTAGGCTTGGACTTTAGAAAGAAGAGAAACAAAGGCTTAGGAAGATTTTCTTCAAGTTTTCTACGACATTCTTTACATCAGGAAGAGAGATAAGGGAAGGCAAGATGGAGGTTTTAGAGAAGAGGGATCCAACACTATTTTCCCTGGGTTCATTTATGAGATTACAGTTTCCTAGCTGCATACACTATTTCCATTTTATGACTCACTCAGGCAATTTACTGTGTTTAAAATTGCATTAAATTCTTTTGCAATACTTAGGTCAAATATACATACTATGTGTATGGTTGGAAATTCTTCCTCATTAGATCCAGCTCATGGTATGCATGTTGTATTTGTGTCCTTGTTGCCATGGTGACTAGAAAAGGTTTAAGCCAGGGCCTCAGAAAACAGAGGAGCTATGCAATAAAATATCCTAAGTGTGTATGTGCTTCTTAAAATATGCTTCTCAAATATAGATTTAAAAAATCTTAGACCCACTGCCTTAAAATTAATGTTTCATTTCTAGCAGGCAGGTTATTGCTTTAAAAGAATATTCTCAAAATAATCTCTTTCGACTCAGCCCTTTTCTCTCTTAACTGTATTCTAATAGCCATTTATCTCAAAAGACAGGCTATGTAAATCCATGAGAAATGCTTTGGGTTTGATATGGATGAGACATGCCAGTGAGAATATGAATGAAGTTGTTTCCTGGCTGAAACAAACTATGTTTTTTAGATTTCTCCTTTAAATCCATTTATACAGGAATAATAAAACATTTTCCCCTGTTTGTTTAAGAACTTACTAAATAAACCTGGGCAACACTTTATAATGCCAGGATGTCAAACATTTACCAGCTGTAAGAATTCAGACTCTTCCTTTTGTTGGCTAATGGCATTTAAGTCCCTGAATACCTCTTTTAATTTTCTTATACACTTTACCCAGTGAGCTGAATTTTAAGGGGTTATCCTCAAAAGTCACACTGCGTAGGAGTAGAGGATGTAATTCTTATAAGGTCTGGAGCCATCGCAGTATTGGAAAAAGAGCATATCTATACATATTCCCTACTTACATCTCCAGGTACTAAAGGGGAATGGGTGAAAAACTCCCATTAGTAAGTGCTTCC
Source organism: Cheirogaleus major (assembly GCA_963574435.1). Lineage (NCBI taxonomy): Eukaryota > Metazoa > Chordata > Mammalia > Primates > Cheirogaleidae > Cheirogaleus > Cheirogaleus major. The sequence continues at coordinate 19,699 of CAUYPO010020272.1, read as the reverse complement.
CTCTCCCTATTCCCATGTCATAAGGATGCCAGAAAGACCATTAATACATGCCCTGGTCTGTAATGCCCGGCGTAACTTTTAACCTCTGATCCAGCACCTGAGTTTTTTACACCCTTTCTTTATTTTGAGATATTTCTATGTAGTAATTATAATGAAAATAAAATCATAAGAATATATTTAAGCATTTATTTCCAACTTTTGATACCATCTCATATTTAATATCTGAGAATCAAAAAAATGTTTCAGGGTCAATATCCCGGCCCTTCTTCTGCCATCTGGTGGAGAAATTGGGGAAGCAGTGAAATTAAGTCACGTTCGAAGAGTTCCTTCATGGAATCCATAAATGCATCGGTCAGCAAACGTTTGTGGAGGTGGTATTATTATGCATCAAAGAGCACTCATCGAAACACATTCTCAAGTATGGTACCACTAAACGACATACTCGAGAATTAGCCACACTCGGTCCCTGTCCCCAGAAGGAGTAATAAAATATTACATAATTGAAAGCTTCCCTACAGTTTAGTTATTTTCCAGCAATCAGTTCAACACACAGGGCAAGGCAAGGACTCCTTACAACTATGAGGTTAACACTTTGCTCATTTTTAGTAGTAATTTGCTTTATAATGATATTCTGACTCCAAGATGTTCATGCTTTTCTAAATACTTCTAAAGAGAAAGAAAGGGGGTAGGGAGAGAGAAATGGGGAGACTCTCTTATGCCTTATAAAGCAAATAAAGAAAAATGAAGTTTTAGGCACACTTTGTCTTAAACCATTTAAGGGTACCCAAAAGATTTTTTTATGAGAAAAAATAACATCCCCATGAGACAAGGCATGGAGAGCAGAAATGTGATAACAAACACCCTAACCACCACAGACTTGAGGAAAGCGACAGCCTCCTCAAATGAACAAGAACAAAACGACTCTCCAGGCCTGTTCAATTTCCCCATGCATAGCCAAATCTGAATTCCCATCTTCTTGCCAAAACCCACAGAAAAGAGGCAGCCGTAAATCATGTAGGAAATACCGTGGTTGTTATTAAATGTCCTATACATTTCATGGAGACGTGGCTCTTTATGCAGATGGACTCTGGCTGAAGGCACTCAAAACCAAAGGACCCTGCTATGTTGTGTAGGAAGTGGCGATTGGCTGGCTCCACTGCCACATGCTCTTTGGTTTTAAAGGGGCATTGAAATCTAAGGAAGCTCTTTCTTCATAGTGTTCCAGAATCATTACCCAAGACATAAATAGAAAAAGAGTAGTTCTGATGTAACCAGTGCAATCTTAATGGGGCCTTCGAAGTGGCTATGGGGCACAGTGAACCCCTACTCCTACTTCCTGTCTCCTCCACTCAGCACTCTCTGCCAGTCTGCCAGAAATAACCTTGGGCTTAGAGAGGGGGAGGGGGCTCCATCTTGACATTGCTGATTATAATAATCAATGGGTATATTTTGAATGTACACTGGATATGTGATGCTTTCCTAAACAAAATAAAAATTTATGTAGTCCCAAAATAGGCTTTAAAAATATACCCTCTGGGGTTTTGTTGGATTTTTTTTTTTTTGGTAGCTGCTTCTTTACTCCAACCTCTGCCCCCCAATATAGCACATCCTCGTTTGCTGTGGCAATGTGAAAGGTCAATGCAATTTCACAATTGATCCCTACAAATTCTTTTCCCCACCAGAGTATCCACAAGGAAGCTCATGTGACATTATTCCCACAAAGAGTAGGTTTGGAATCAATAGAAGAGTAGTAACTGGTGACCACCTGGAGCTGGTGTGGGTTTCTTCATACTAGGTTATGTCAGTCTAAACCCATTTCTTTCATTGAAATTGGTACTAGAGTGCAAATGCAGTATATTTAGATGACAGCAAAACATCAGGAAAGATGAAGGAGAAAAATGAACCAAATCCAAATGCATTGGATTTGGGATGGATACCAAAAGAGGGATATTTCTGGAAGAGAACTAAAATATTCCTTCTTTTTTACATTTTAATTAATAACTTGAAAAATATAGAAGGCATGCCTTTAGAAATTTGTCCAATAAACATTCAACTGAGAATGCTCTAGATGACAGGCCATGTGCTAGGATTTGGGCACAACAGATAGCAGGCAATGCAGAAAGTCTGACCTCTGGAAGCCTAGAGATTGAACAACAGAATCACAAGCAAGAACCTTGCAGATATTCACTGGGCTAAGTAAACCAGGAACATATGTGATGTTCTGAGCTCAGGATCAAGAAATGTAAGACTCTAGTGACACTATTACAGAATAAGAAGATATATCATATAATAGCATCAGTTTCATGAAAAAGACTTAGTGATTTGAGATGACCAATACAGGGTGACAATGTGATGTACCTCCTTGAAACACCAGTGCAACTGTGGAGTGTATCATATAGACATACAGAAACAAAACAAATTGGCAACCACTGATGATATCTCAGCATTGTTTTCTCCACGGTACACTGCACATTATAGGACCACTGACAAACAAGTGCCAGTCATAAGAAATCCTCTGAGATGATGCTGGGCTAGAAACTAGATACTACGCACCAGCAAATGTTTACTGAGTGCCTATGTTGTTTCAGTCACTGATTTCCCTTTTGGGGATAAATGATGGACACATCAGACAAGGACCCTGTTCACATGGAGATGACTGTTCAATCAGGAAACAACAGATAAACAAATAGTTGATAAGATAATCTTACCTATTGATAAAAGCTACTTGAAAAACCACCAAAATCCCCTTCACATGGAGCACATTGGAAAGAACTAGAGATGTGATGTTTAGACTGAAAAAGGGAAGATGAAAGGGACACACAAATGTCTTATTAACATAAAAGAGGGGATTGATTCTGCCTAGCAGGAGACTAAATATATTCTGTTAGGACCTAATGAATAGAACCATGGCCAGTGAGAGAAGCAATTCACTCACCATAGGATAAGACTGCCTATAAATCTAGTTGTCCCAAAGGAAAGCAAGCTATTCCAGAAGAAGATATATTGACCAATTGACAGACCGATGCAGAAACTGCACAACCCCTCGGTCAGAGCCGTAGGTCCATGGCTGATAGGTCCAGCCTCTGTGTCATCCCCGTACTTTGTAGGTGCCTCTATTAGCTTGTCTCACTCAGCCCATGGAGATACAGTGTCTGTCTACCCAACTAGACTGTGAACTTCAGGAGAACGCAGACTATGAATATGTATTTTGTCTTTCCTCCAAGCACAGTACATGGCACTATAAGGCATTTAATAAATGTTCACTAGAAGGAATTAAAATATCAGATGAGTAGCAGGACTTGAAGACTTACCATCATGTGGTTCTATAACTTGCACATGTTTTGGGGAGTAGGTTACAGGAAATCTCAATTGCTTACTTGAAAATTCTAACTGGATATCCCTCAAATATCTGGAAAAAAATGTCAAAAAATGTAACTCTTTTCCAAAAATAATTGTTCCTCTTCTTATATTCAACATCTGATAAGGTGCCATCATTATTCACTTAAACCAGGGACCTGGGCATCATTCTGGCTGATTTCTCCTCCCACCAAGTTGCACCATTCTCTCCAATTCCTGAGTAGTTTCATTAACTTTGCCAAAACCATCCTCTCCATCCCCTACAGCCTCAGGTCAGGTTTTCATAAGTTTTATCTGGTTTCCTAGTCAGGAATCATTCAGTCACAAGTGACAAAAAACTAAGCTTACTCAAGCAAAAAGAAATGTATTGCTTGTGTGCAACCACTGGTGTACTGGTTTCAGACACAGCTGGATCTAGGTTCTAGATTGTTAGGTGCCCGCACAATATCAATAAAGCTCTGTTTCCCCATCTTTCAGTCCATTTTCATCTGACTATTAGCTTAATGATCAAAGGGTCCTCCCCAGGTAGCAGGAAAGATGGCCTTTAAAAGCCACAAAACTACATCTTTTTATCTTCAAGGAAAAAAAAAATAGAATCCTATGTTCTGGAGTCCATATATGAAATTTCACTAGAAAAGTCTGATTATGTGCTCGCCTGGACTCATCACAGTGAAGCAGGGATAGGTACTATGATGGCCTAGGGGGGCATATGTCCACCCCCGTGCGGTTGGTACAGGCAAGGAGAGAAGGGTGATTCTCTTCCAAAAGACAGATGCTAGACAAAAAACAGTAGCTGTCCTCTATAAGCACACTCTTCCAATAACTTAACTGCCCCATGTCTCCTACTTCCTCAGTTCATGCTGCTTTTTGCCAAAAGAATGATCTCGCTAAAGGGAAGTTATAATCCTCTGACTCCCCTCCTGAAAACCCTTAAGTAGCTCCTACTGGCCTGCACAATACAGTCAAAACTCATTCTGGCCCCTGCCTGTCTCTCGGTCTTATTAATATTTCTCCCTGAGCTGCTCTCCTGGCCAAAGCTCCGGCCACCCTGGATTGCTTGCAATTTCCCAAACACACAAGGCCATTTCGTGCCTTCAGTCTTTACTCACAGTGTTCCTTTTGCCTTCCTCCCACTAATCCACAATCCCACTAATTTCCTCCCAAGAGTTCACCCAAGCATCTCCTCCCCTGGAAAGCCTTTCCTGCTCTCCCTCAGGTGGGATTTATCCACGTGGGCCCCGTACTCCCCTCTCTCCTTAGCTCTGCGTTTGCTTGCATGCCTGTCTCTCCAATAACCTGTAGGCTCCTAGAGGACAGGGATCGAGCTTTATTCATCCCTGTGTTTCTGGTAATTTCCTCCCGATAATAGGCATCTAATAAATCTTTTTATTTTTTTTTATTTCAGCATATTATGGGGGTACAAATATTATGGTTACGTACATTGCCCATGCTCCCCCTCCCCCCTCGAGGCAGAGCCTCAGGCATGACCATCCCCCAAATGTTGCACATCTCACTCATTATGTTTGTAAATCTTTTTAAGAGAGAACGAAAGGGAAGAAAGGAGGAAAAAATAAAAGGAGGGAAGGACAGGGACAGATTCCCTAGGTCTTGTCTTTTCCTTCCAGATGATAAATACACGTTGAAAGTTATATTCTGGGGACAAGTTCCTGCCTTTGTTGTCTAAATCAAGTCATGAGTAATCATGGGAATTTTAGGCCCAGTGACAGTGGAAGGTGGATGCAGGGAATGTGGGAATAGGGGACAAAAAGGTGACCTTTTATGGTGTGGTCAGGGTAGACCAGCCCCATGTCCTACCCATACAAAATGGCAGCCAGGTCACGGCATGGGAAGTACCCTCCGCAGTAACGTGCTGTGGCTGCCTGTGTCTGGCTTACTTCTGACTGGGTAGTCATGTGGAGAAATGAAAATGAATGGAGAAATTAAAAAGGTGACCTAATTCTCTGCTGAAAGCATTTCCAGTCACAGGTCTGAGTGTCTTTTAATTATACCTGGACACAGGAACCCTCACCCAGACATAACTGAAGTCCCAAGTGGACTGTCATGGTGGCTGTAAAGATTTATCTGAGCTGTGGTTCTCGCAAAAGCCTGACATCACACTGATCATTAAGCAACTGTGCAGAGGAGCAGCTGGGAGTTTCCATGGCAACCTGCACTGGGTTGCCACAGAGCTTAGTAACAAGAGCATTTTATTATAGGTCATTAAGGGCAAAAGGCTTCATTTACATTATTTCCTGTAAAATCTTATTATTTCAGGTGTTGCACTCCATCTCTGTCTATGCGGCTCTTCTATTAATACAAGAAATCGTAAATGTGGGTTATTAGGTGGAGAAACCATAACAGGCTTCAGGGAACCTGAACTGTGCAGTGTTTTATAGATGAGAAAAGCATTTTGCCACAGGGATGTGGGGTCCAGAGGCATCCAGTGTTCTCTGAAGGCAGAGAATTCTTACTCTGAAAAGCGGAGTCATTTTTATTATCTGTTCCACTTGCCTGAGTCATGCATTAGACTGACACTGATGAATATTCTAGGGTTCTGCAATCTGGTAAAAAAAAAGTCTCAACAAATCCGGCCTGACTGTTCCTTACCTGCATCAGCTGCTGTCTCAGGTGTCGAATGTTCCAGAGTGACCAAAGTGAAGCACAAGGTAGTTCCCATCAGCGCTTAAGCACTCAAAGCTCTACAAAGCCACCTCTCTCTCTTTCTCTCTCTCTCTCTCTCTCTCTCTCTCGTTATCTGTGTTTGGAGGTAGGGAGATTAGGTGTTCAACCCTAGCCGGTATCTTACAGTGCAGGCCCCTGGCCGGCACTGCAAGCTGACCTCGAGCAGATGGACAGTGATTGCTTTTGAATTGTGATAGCACTATTTGGGAAAGGGACCCTGGAAGGTCACTCACTTACTCACGGCTCCATCTGCTACCTATGATTAAGGATATCAATTCTGCAGAGGCCAAACCACACACGCCAGAGAATATGCGCCAGCTTCCCAACCTGTGTGACCTAACTACAGTTAATTTAGGCTTTTCTGAATGCTCTCAAGCCCTCATGATCAAGACAGCTCTGGGGGTCTTGTGTATCACGATGACAGCTGAGAACTATAGATGAGTAGCAAAGAGGTCTAACCCTTAAATTTTCTGAGTTAATTCAGTACTGTTAAGAATATGTGAAATGCTTCCCTGTTCAGAAAACCACTTGCTGAAATGAGTGGAACTATGGGCATATCATCGAATTAGTTCACGATTACACTGGTGTTTTACACCATCCTCCAAGGATAGCGGTAATTGACTTCAGATGACCCAACACAGAGCAGTGGCCAGCAAGCAGGTGATTGTCAACGCTTTGCTTATAAAGATGATGCTGTGGAATTGTAGGATCATACTTCTTAACAAACAACAACAACAATAATAAAAAACCTGTTCCTTCTCTTAATACTGACCAGAACACCTAGAAAAAGTGAATTTCTGTGTCAAATTTCAATCTTTTAACTACAGAATTAAGACATCTCTAAAAGGAACAGTGCAATCTCTTCTGTTTGACGTGAATGACTCAAGGCAGAAGGCAGGTGAATTAAGACAACCTGGAGATTGTTCTTCAGGATATTTCCTGATGAGACAAAGGAATAGAGAGGTGAGCACAGTTCAGACCTCCTGTTGAGTGGCTGAGCCAAGCCACAGGACTTCCAGTGTACCTTCCAGCCCAGAAGATGCTACTTAAGTGTTATGACAAAGGGATTATTTTACAAGTTGCTTTTCTTGCCTCACCGAAAAGTCCAGGCTAGATTAGATATGGAAAATGAGGCTATACTATAGACACACAGTATTGGGTATATGAACACATGTAGAACAGAAGTGAATATGAGTTTTATACCAGTTTTAAACCATCACCTCTAGCTGAAAGGGTTGCAGCTAACATGATATGGCAAACACATCTTTAAAAGAAGTGCAATTCGGAAAGATGCTATTTCCGGAGGTGAATCTTCCAGCTTCCTAAATCAATGAGTACACAAATAATTAGAGTTAAAGGGGCAAAGCTCTGAGGACAGCGGTTTCATAGTTAACTCCCAACTGCTGGATTAAAAGATTGAGTCTAAGGCCAGGTGTGGTGGCTCACACCTGTAATCCTAGCACTCCAGGAGGCCGAGACTGGAGGATTGCTTGAGCTCAGGAGTTTAAGACCAGCCTGAGCAAGAGCAAGACCCCATCTCTACTAATAGAAAGAAATTAGCTGGACAACTAAAAATATATAGAAAAAATTAGCCGGGCATGGTGGTGCATGCCTGTAGTCCCAACCACTTGGGAGGCTGAGGCAGAAGGATTGCTCCAGCCCAGGAGTTTGAGGTTGCTGTCAGCTAGGCTGACACCTCAGCACTCTAGCCTTGGCAACAGAGTGTGATTCTTTCTAAAAAAAAAAAAAAAAGAAAGAATTCCAAGTCATATATGATATTAAATTTTAAAAGCCAAATATGTAATATCCAAAAAATGGAGAAATTTGAAAATTTTAGTAGAAAAGCACTAAACTTCATCTTCCCTAGACATTTTGAATTCTAAGGAAAAAACCTGGCCCCATATTTTGTCAACCACACAGCAGATTATTTGGTAAACTAGAATTATACTTCCTCTTACAGAATAAGATGGTCTATCCTTTGTTCCCACTCTAATCTGTCCTCTATAATTTTCCATTTTTGCCCCATACCTGGGAGCCCTCTTCTAATTTAAGGTAACTGAGCCTCACATTCAGGAACTCCTACAAATTTAGATGCAAGTACAGACACATTGAAATGAAGAGCATAAAACTGCAATGATTGGTAGAGTGTTACAGAAGATATGTAAGTTTCAGTTATTTTCCAAATCATTAACTATTGTGGAATTTTTCGTGACTTTTCTTCTCTATAGTTTTCTCAATTGATTTTAAAGCACTTAACTTTATAATCAAATAAAAACAGGGGGGAAAAAGGAGTAAGAAAGGGAAGGAGATAGGGAGGCAGAGAAAAACTAGAGCTTTAATTTTAAAAAAAAATCTAAACATCTCATTGTTTCCAAATTAGCTGAATCTACAACGACAGTTCCAAAGTTATGACCTGCTTTTTCCTTTTAATCTCTCAATTGCATGGGAGGTTAAACATACATAAGCATGCCAAAGACAAATGAAATATGAAAAAATAATAATGAGGCAATCCAGAGATCTATAAATTCTGAGACATAGTTCTTCATTTCAATATTTAAGAAATTAGGATATAAATGAGGTAAGAAAAACAGACTTAGGGTACGCTAAAACTAAAAAGCAGGATTCAAATACTTAAAGAAGAATGCTGGAATTTTCTGTGTAAAAATTACAAATATACATATATATGAATTTATACCCCTGTCCTCCTTTATTATAAACTGAAGTTCTATATTAAAATATTCCTTTATCAACACCATGAGACAACATCTAAGATAGTTTTGAGTCCTATCAAAATACTGACTTAAATCTCTCTAGATAACACTTCAATCTCCATGAAGTAGTTCCACTTAAAAAAGTTTACATTTGTAAGCTCTTTTTCCACTACAAAAATACATTCTTATTCCAAGACAACATATATAAGATTGATACAAATTATTATGTTACCAAAACATCACATAATTGACAGTCCCTCCAAAAGAAAATACTCATTTATAAATCAAGTACAAAACTATAATCTATTAACACAGGAGTCCAATTAAAACAAAACTTTTATTTGTATAATGTGTATCAGATTTCCTTTTTTCTGATTACCAAAATGCAATTAACTTGCCTGCGTGTTGATTACAAAGTTGATGACTTCCTGCTCATTCATATGATTGCTTTGAATAGAGTCATTTAATTAAAATACCATAGTTTTTATAAGCAGAATTCCCATTTGCAAACAGAAATAAGCATCTTATAATATTTTAATATATATATTTATGTTAGTCTTTCAATCTTGATCATTTCAGTTCCTCTGTTCCTTAATATTTACTATGTAACCGCTATCTAGGTGGTAGAAGGTACAACTCAATTTTTCTGCAGTTTGAAAATTTTCAGAGTAAACTACTTGGAAAAAAATCGCCCAATGTTCACAGATCAGAGTTATAACTACATCTACACTGAAGATGAAATGAAAGTGACTTGTCTACCAAAAGCCTGAATTATTTTTTCCAGACTAATGACATCAACCTTTGAAGTAGTGCAGAAGCTGCATTAACTGGATACTATACAAATTTAGATGGTGTATATTTAATGCTGCCAATAAGTACAGAAGAGAAACAGATCTTCACCAAAGGTCTTTCATGGGGGAAAATAGAAAAGGTTTCCAAGCATGGCTATGGACTCTTTTAATATATTCCAAATACCTATGGAAGCACAGTTCCCTTGGTACTAACAGAAAAGTATCCCTCAATTACAGTAAGATACACTCAACCTTCCTGTGCACTGACTGAAAAACTTGGAGCTCCTCACAAATGTCTAAAAACCACATAGGTATGTATACCAGGACTACAACACTACACTATATTTTGCAATAGTCTTTCTTTTAATCCTGCTTTCGTGTTCCAATAACATGTGGATTGAAAAGTATTTTCTAGTCTTTAATTATTAACATTCTTATTGATTTTTCCATTACACTTTTATATATGGTAACTTCATTTGAGAAATATATTATCTTAAAATGTCTGGAGAAAGGGAAAATAGTAGTACACCTTTACAACAGTGTATATCACAATGATAGTGAGACCACTATGAATATATACAAATTCTTCTGAGTTAAACAGATTAGAGCTTCATTTTTTTTTTTTTTAGACATAAGGTGAACGAAAATGAAAGGCTACCAGCCTTAACAAATTATTAGATTTTGGATTACATTGCAGTGGACAGCAAAATCACCAATTTTCAAGGGAAAAGGCTACCACTTCACAGTAAACTTGCTTGGGCAAGAAGTATCCTGGCCCTACCAACACCAACCTAATGAGCGTGTTTCAGAAAGTTAATCCTGAGGAAAACTTTAAGGCAGAAAGTTGACCCAAAGGTGCCTCCAAACACCTTCCCAGCCCTAAATGACAAAGAGACCACAGAGCAGAAATTACCCCGACAGCATTAGCTTCACACTTAGGACTCTATCCCTTGATTAGACTCTTGGGGGACACCTCTAGCCAAGATGGGAGGAGAAAGAGGAGGTGGAGGATAAAAGTGGAAGGAGAAGCTGACATATGGGAGGAGAGCCGGGGGACGACCGAGCTGGACAAGGGCCCCAGAGATAGCAAGGGATTGGGGGTACAGCCCAGGGTTGGGGGTGGCCGCCCCAGCGAAAGGGCAACGCCAAGGGAAAGAGCAAGCGAGAGAAGAGGTGCAGGCACGATGGGCGGTGCCCACGGACCCCGCTACACTGCCCCACAGCCTTGTAGCCCCCAGACACCGCGTCGGGGCGGAGCCACTGCGCCCGCCACAGCCCGTTCGCGCGGGCACCCGCCCCCTCAGCCTTCGAGTCCCGGGGTGGTGGGAGGGGCGGGCCTCGAGGGACCAGGTGTGCAGCCTGGCCCCGGCCCGAACTGGGAATGTTCCGCCGCGGGCGGGAGGATGGGCGGGGGACCCCGCAGCCGGGGCGGGGGTTGGGGAGCTGGCCGAGAGCGGAGGAAGAGCCCTCGGCGCAGCCCCCGCCGCCAGGGCCGAATCCCGGGCGCCCCCCTTCGGGCAGGGATTGTTGCCCCCGCTCTAGGCTTGCCTTCCCTCCTTTCCCCCTTCCCCCGGCGTTGCCCCGAGCAACAGCGCCTACAGCCGGCGGCACGAAACTCACCTACCTAGAACCTGACAAGAAGGAGCCCCTCAGACTCTGGAGCCAGTCGCCACCCCGCGTCACGGGGGTCGGCACAGCCAATAGGAGCAGCTGTCACGAACCTCTGTGGCCAATCCTCCTGCACTCCGGTCTCCGGGCACCCTCGAGACCTCAGCCAATAGGCAAGGGTGGAAGGCGGGCGCTGCCGCCCGGCCCCTAACCCCCTCCTCCACCTCCTCCCAGGAGGCGGGGCGCGGCCGATTGGCCTGGACCCCGGAGGGGGCGGGACTTGGGCTCGAGGGCGGGTGGGCTCGCGCGTAGCGGGGGCTGCGGGCGCGGGGAGCGGAGGCGAGGGCTGTGGCCGCCGCCCTCGGGGCTGGCTCCGCAGCCGGGGTGGGATCCCGAGGTCCGCCTGTTCGCGCTCTTCTCCCCGCCTTGGTAACCTGCTCCTCCCTAGCCGGTGTCCTGGGCTGCCCAGGGTGGGATGAGGCCGAAGGCGGACGGCGGCGTCACAGGAAACTTTGGGAGGCTCGCCTGGCCACGGCCGGGAAGTGGCCGGACCTGGGGTGATAAGCTGAGGCCGCCTGGAAGGGACTGCTCGGCGGGTCCGCAGCGGGAAAGGAATTCGGAGAGTGGGGGCGGAGGCGTGATTAAAATGTTAAGTGTGCCCGCGGGGTGCTGGGCGATCCCGGAGCTGAAATCTCCAGGAAGGGAAGGTGCTTTGGGGCCGCGGGTCCTCCACCCCTAAATGGAGACTTTTCACCCTCAGAATCGATTACTCTTTTCCTGTACGTTCCCACATTGTATTTGCATTTTATTGTCACGTTGATTCCTTTGGAATGGTTTTCAGCTTCTCCAGTGTACTCTGAATCCCTTAACTGCAGGAACTGTCTTTCTCATTCATTCCTGCATTCCCAGTGACTGAGGCTCTGTCTAAAAATACTAAAATGTTAACCACTCAATGCTAGAATTGTAATGGATGCTGTTAAAAAGCGTACAGCAGGTCCCGGGAGCGGTCACCTGGAATTAGTCCTTACCTCTTCCAGAGTCAAGCGAACACAGACTGGTTTGATATTTCAGTGAGGGCTGTTTCTGAAGCGCCCTTCCCCAAAAGAACTTGGTAGAAAATGAGTGATGTGAGCTAAAAAGTTTACTAGGTGATCTGTAACAGTGTGATCGGTGTTATTCGTCACTATTCGACCTTTCCATGCTCCCGTAGCAGGATTTTTAAGGCGTTTTATCTTGCACATTGGTTGGTTAAACCACATTCTTTGCCTGGAGGAAATCTAACATCAGCCTTATATTCACCCTCTCCTCAAAAACTTTTGAGTTATGTGGTAGCCAAAGAGGAGTGGTGACTATTTTTTCTAAGCAGCTTTATTTATTTGACCATAGTGGGCAGCCCTACAAATAGAAAAACATAAATCTTAAGTTGGACTTTTTGTATACGGTTTCAAAGCCAAAGAAACCAAAACAAAAATTAAAATTAAAAATAAGACGCTTGTTCTCCTTGTTGAAAATGGGGCATGCGATTTTCCTCCCCTTCTTTTTCTCAGAGCATTTGTCTTAGAAAATGTGTAATTGTTAAGTACTTTCTCATCTTTTTAAAATGTATGTAAATCCTTTTGGAGACTAGATAGGTATTTTGTCAGCTTTATGATCCAGAAGTGACTTTCTCTAAAAGCCTGGAGCCTTTTTTTTTTTTAATGCTGCAAATATCAAAGGAGATAGCACCCCTATCGCCCAGTTTCTGTGAGAGAGTAGGTGTCTAACTTCATTGGGCGCCTTGCTCCAAGCTGCAAATCTACCTTCTGTCATAAAGATATGAGAAGTTTTTCCTCTGGTTAAAGCCAATTGGCTAATACAGATAGTCACCGCAATTACCAAGTAAAGATGAATTGTGACAAATGGTGTTGTCAAGTCTTCTTACTTGAGGACTAGTTATTGTTTTTATCTTGAAAACATATATGTAATGTGTTCTATCTGCTTGGCTACATAAAAGGGTGCAATTTCTTTCTGTCTTTGCAGTCTCTTAGCAAATTGTGCTGCTATTTGATGCTTATTTGATAATAAAATTGTTTTCTTTCTCTACCACCTTTGTGGAGAGGATTTCTTTGGGTTGGAAGATTTTGTTTTTAATTTCCCCAGTAATGCCTACACCCAGAATATTAAGATGACAAAGTTAAGGAAAGTAATTACTTCTTAGTTTTTAATTTGCTCTCTAAAATGATCTTACATTAGTTGATACTTTAGCACTGAACTACAAGTAAATTTTAATAGAATAAGACATGATAATGTTTGGTAAGTATTTTGTAGTGACTGTTAAATGCACAAACTAAACCTCTGTGAGTAAACCTCTTAAACAGAAGTTAACTTTCAGTGAACATTAAATGTTGTGATAATATGTCATGTCAATATGAATGAAATGAATGAAAGCTTCTACATTACATAGTTAGGTAAAGCCAAAACACAACTTTCGATATTGCTTCACTACTGAATACCTTTCCCAACAACCTTAGGATTTTCCTACTTTTATACAAAGGGAATCTAAATTAGAAAGATGTGGTCGATTAGTTATTACATATTTGCAGAAAGTAGCTTTAAATAAAGATATGGTGAAAATAGAACTATTTGATATATAACATTTCTGTGTGTATATGTTTTTAAGGGACCCAAATCTCTAAAAATAGTAAGACTCTTTCCATTTCTGCAACAATTATTCTCTCAGTTCTCACCTATTCATTCAAGAAACTTAAAATTTTCCTAACATATGCCAGGCATTGTGCTAGGAAATCCAGTTTTGAATGTACTTGAAAGAAATGAACATGGCATAAATCTATGCTGTATTTTTGAAACTGAAAAAAAAAAAACACTTGCAAATTCAGTTTTAAATTTTTTCCTCTGTTATAATTATCACTTTGCATTGCAATACATTTAACAAACATTTCAGTTCACATAATTTCAAAAATACTGTACAACTTTCTTTATATCTTGTAAATGTAGGGAGAATATGGAAAAATGAAGAAAAATAATTTCCTGTCTAGATAATCCATGAGCTTCATAAAATACTAACCACATCCACAGGGCCTGAAGGGATATGTATCTCAGTTGAAATTGTTAGCATAGAATTTAATAGATCTATCTTTTATCATTAAAATTTAGATTTATACCAGGTACTACTGTGACTTTAGAAATGCCACAAAGTACTACCTAGCTATAGGTATATATTCCATTTAGTATATTCCATTTTCCCAAATGCCAATTTTGTCTCTTCTAACAACATTACTTACCTGGACAAATGAATTCAATAATATGGACATCAAATCTACATGATTAATAAAAAATGATATAAAAAATTCTTCACTTGATTAGCACCACTCATGCCTCACCCCATCTCTCCTGCTCCTTTATTTTCCTGTTTAAAAGTTTCTCATAGGCTTCAAGAGGAATCTTGGTTGTGTGCCATCTTAGTTCAGTAGTCCCCATACTTACCCCTACCTGGTTTTCTTCATCTATGTCTCTTCTCTTTTCCTCCTTTCTGCCAACTCCTTTGATATCTGACTCTCTGTTCTTTAATCCACAATTCATACCTGTTAGGCAGGGACCAAATCTGCAGGTGGCAGATACAGACCAGGAGAGCATTCCTAGAGACAGAGAAGCCTGGGGACAAGCCAGGGGAAGGAACTGCAGGAAAATGCAGAACACCTGACAATCATGTATATCAATCATCTGGTAACATCCCAGAGCTCCGTAAGCCCTTCCCCAGACCAGGCCAATAAAAGGAAACCACCTGGGAGTCCTTAACATCTTTCTCCACTCATGGAGACTGATCCATTCCTCTCTCTGGAACATATTTTAGCTTTGGATAGTTTCCTTCTTTTCTGCAATAAAAGCTGTTTGTGTGGAATTGTTTCCTGTCTGTCATCACTTTGTTGTACCAGCCTACTTGTGATTCTTCCAAGCAAGGATCCAAAGAACCAGGACAACAGTCCATCAAGAGGCTGGACCTGACATACCTAACCACTTGCACACTTCTAAAATAGAGATAGTGAAGAAGTATGCAATATGGAAATCCTATCTATCTTTATTCTGTACATGCTGCAGTGTCTGTTTTCAGTGGATGTAAATTTCTTTGAATTTGAAAATTGTGCTCTTGAATGAATACTGTTACTAGAGGTCACATTTGTGCAAAATTTTCTGTAAAACTTTTTTTTTTTTGGCTTCCAAATTTCAAATTTTCAAAATGGCCATACGGCTTCTTTTATTTTTCAAATTCATGTAAGGAAAATAAAGGGGGTGGCAGAGAAGGGAAGAAAAGAAGGTGAAGTAGAGTTGGAGGATGAAAACTTCTATTCTGCCTTCACTTTGGGTATGGAATCCATTGATCCCATCTCACAACCATCCCTCCCAGCCAGAGGTTGGCTGTCCTAGTGCTCCAATATTGATTCTGCTGCTTCCCTGACCTTCTGCTCTCCATTGAGAAATACTACCACCAACATTCCTAATCAAGACATGTCCTCTCCAGAATGCCTCTGGGTCACTCAAAGCCTGTCCCTAAGCCATCCTTTTCTCAGAATTTACCTGTCCTTTTCCTCATTCCCTGAACCCTGGTTCATTATACATTCAAAGATAATTGTCAAATGTGTCCCAGTGAGATAGTGCTGGAATAATGATATCTATATGTGGTGTCAGAATCACCTGAGGACCTTTTCGAAAATACAGACTCCCAGATTCACACCCAAAGATTCTGACTTGGAAGGTCTGAGAAGTGTTTAGAAAATCTGTATGTTTGCAATGAAACCAGTGAATCTGGTCAACGTGTTGTATTGAACTCACACACTTATCTTTACTGGCTCCTGAGACTCCTTGGCAAAGCATAAACACAGATCAAAATCCCCAGGAATCTAATACCCTGGGATCTCTGAGGACATGGGTGAAAAGAGAGGCTGAAAACAACAGAATTGGTTGAAAGTCTGTATAAAAAGTAGGGAGACCCTCAGATCATTTCCCCCACCAAGCAACTAGGTAACACACTGCCCTACCCCAATCCAGAGACAATAAGATTTACTCCTTGGTGTGGTTGAACTAGAGAATTTTGATCTTGAAGACCTTAAGCCAGCTTTGTACTGTATCAGTGTGAGATGCCTTACCATACATTGGAGTGAAGGGAATAAGTAACTAAGTCTGCATACTGAACTGTGAGACTTCTTCTCTCCCTCAGCTCCCATAATGACTGTTTCCAGGTTTATATGCCTCAGAGAAGAGATTTGGAGGGTTCCCTTCTAGGGAAATTCACCTGCACAAGGGAAAAATACTTTTATAGCTACTGAGGATTTCTTCCAAAACAGCCAGATCTGCTGCCTAATCACATCAAAAATGACGTATGTGTATCCACAAGTTCCAGCTATGCAAGTAATTTCTCTCACTCTTAAATATGAAGAGAAATCTAAGGATCACCACTCTTGAGGACCCCCACAGTCATGAAAATCAGACACCAAAACAAACAAATAAAAAAGACAAGGGCAGGGGGAGACCAATGCAGAGAACAGAAGAAAATTCAAAAGAACTATAAGAAATTTCCTTAAAGAAAGATGATATTACATCTATGAATGAAAACAGGATGCTATTTTTCTAAAGAAATATTCAGAAGGAAAGATGAGCTTTTAGAAAGTAAAAAATAAAGTTTAACTTTCAGTAGCAGATGATAAAATGAAGTTAAGAAGTCTCAAAAGAAAAACAAAAAGACAAACAGTTGGAAAATATGAGAGAAAAGAAAATTTAAGATCAATGCAGGCGATCAAATATCTAAACTAGAGAAAGTGAAAAGAAGGTAGGTAGGGTGAGGAGGATTGGAATTATCAATGAAACACATTTTCCCAGTACTAAAGGACCTGAGTTTCCAGATTGAAAAGGATCTAATGACAGCCTTACAAAATGAATGAAAATCATTTACACAAATGCACTCAATCCTGAAATGCCAAAACAGCTGAGATTTTTTGAATTCCCTAAATGCTTCAGATAACAGATTGCAGACAGAAAGATCAGGCATGAGAACAGAGAAAGGCATTGGACTTTTTAACAATGAAATTGAAAGCTACAAGAAAATGGAGCAATATCTTTAAATTCCCAAGGGAGATTAGTTACCATCTAGAATTCCCTATAAAGCCAATCAATCAAGTCTAAGAATAGAATAAAATTGTTTTCAGACATGCAAGATCTCAAAAAGTTTTCTTCCTATGGAACCTTTTGTCAAGAAGGTACTTGAAGATGTTTTCCACCAAAAAGAGGGATAAAAATAAGACAGATAAAGACATGGAATCAACACTCGGGAAAGGAGAGAGGAATACCCAGGATGATAGTGAAGGAAATTTCCAGGGTAACAATTGTATGACAGGCCTAAAAGGCAACCAGGATAGATGAGACAGGAGAATGGAAATATCCAGAACTCTGATATCTCCAAGAAAAAAACAAAAAAGGAGTCAACAGATTTCCTGATGTATTTCACCACAGAGAACTGTATTAGAGTTCTGACAGAATTTGGAGATGACTTGAAGGTAGACATAAAAGAGATGAAACAAATGGAAAATGCAGCAATTATTAACCACAGGAAAAAGATTTGTTTAAAAAAAGAAACTTTACATTTTAAAACATGTAATCATAGTATGCATGTAACTTAGCCCTAAAAATTATTATACAGTCATTCTAAACTAAACGTGGAATATTGATTAAACCAAAAATTAGAGTATTATAGTTCCTACAATATTATAGGACTAGGGTGAGGGAAACAGTGGAAACAGTATGAAAGATCTAAATCCTCTTCTTACATAGTAGAAAGTCAGCAGATAATTTCTAGTACTGAAAAATCAAGAAACAATATTGTAAGCATGCTGCATAGTAGAAAGGGTAAATACCAGTGCTAAGAGTAGACAGAGTTCAACTATAAGGATGGTGATGGGGACTGAACAGTAATGATGGTTAGGGCTGGAGGCTTCTCTTTTATGTTATAAACCTTGGGATGTCATTTCACTTGTATTGTTTTGATAGAAATAAGAGGTTTTTTGTTTGTTTGTTTGTTTGTTTTTAAAAAAGATCTTTAGGTGAGTCTGTTGCACAACCAAGTTTGAGAACTACTGGGATAAAAAGTAGCAAGGAACTCCTGTCCCCATCACTGCAAATGGCATACATTGTTAAAAAAAAAAAAAATAATAAAGGATGCCAGTTATAATAATGCTGTATCTTTGCTGTC
Source organism: Cheirogaleus major (assembly GCA_963574435.1). Classification (NCBI taxonomy): domain Eukaryota; kingdom Metazoa; phylum Chordata; class Mammalia; order Primates; family Cheirogaleidae; genus Cheirogaleus; species Cheirogaleus major. Next base: position 1,313 of record CAUYPO010020272.1, on the reverse strand, counting down.
TAACTTGGATGGTTATTCACTCAATAGTATCTCTTGTGCACCCATTATGTGCCAAGCACTATAAGAAGTTTGTGGATACAATGGGGAACTGCAGGGACATGGTTCCTTCCCTGAAGTCAAGTGGGAGATACAGACAATAAGCAAGAAAACAAATTAATAGACAACCTACAGATTGTGATAAATGCTAGGAAGGAAGTAATAGAATGATGTGAGAGAGAATAATGAGGACTGGAAAGAAGCCAACCACTAAGATTCTGGCCTTAGTATCACAGTCATAGAGTGTGAATTAAGCAAATCTCTTAACCTCTCTGAGCCTCCATCTTTGCATCTATTAATTGAAGATAATAATTCTAACCTCACTGGTTCTTATGAGGATTAATTAAGATAGAGTAAATGAAAGAAACTGAAAGCATTTCCAATTTATAAATTCCTTTTCAAATATATTTACCCTTACAGGAGCCTTTATCACGTCTTAATTGGTTTCCCTGCCTGCTACCTTAGGGTAATATGGTGCCCATTGTCAACAGTCAAGTCACTTAACCATCATTTTCATTTTGACATTCTTATATTCAAATGCTTTGGCTTGGAGGTATGTCTAGTTTCTTAACCTTGGTGTCAGGGCCTTTACAAATCTACAAGCAATTTAACTATCCAGACTTATCTCCCACTACACAGTTACCTTTCCCTATTCCTCTCCAGCAACAGAATACTTTATGCCTCCACATTTAATCTATTTTTTAAATTTACGTACAGTAAAATTCACTTTTTTGGTGTACAGTTCTACGAGTTCTGACCAATGCATTGTCATGTAACTATCACCACTGTCAAGTTACAGAACAGTTCCAACCCCTCTCCACTCCCGAATTCCCTCATGCTACCCCTTTGTAGTCAACCCTATCTCCCACACAACCCTTGGCAACCACTGATCCGTTCTTCATCACTACAGTTTTGCCTTTTTCAAAATGTCATATATGGAATCATGAAGCGTATAGCCTTTCAAGTCTGGCATCTTTCTTTTTCTTTTATTATTTTTTGAGACAGAGTCTCACTCTGTTGCCCAGGCTAGAGTGCTGTGGCGTCAGCCTAGCTCACAGCAACCTCAAACTCCTGGGCTCAAGTGATCCTCCTGCCTCAGGCTCCCCAGTAGCTGGGACTACAGGCATGTGCCACCATGCCCGGCTAATTTTTTCTATATATTTTTAGTTGTCCAGCTAATTTCTTTCTATTTTTAGTAGAGATCAGGCTGATCTCGAACTCCTGAGTTTAAATGATCTGCCCACCTTGGCCTCCCAGAGTGCTAGGATTACAGGCAT